>JAFLJL010003054.1:0-21556 GCA_018398815.1 Conus ventricosus | reverse complement strand
AACCAGGGGCACACCTTACCACGTTACGCTTAGGCCAGACAGCATCTTGGCTTCTCGGACCTAGAAGCAGTTTGAAAAAACCAGCCTATCTCCAAGTATTGATGCCCCCGCCAGCAAAGCCTAAGGGATCACGGGACCGCGCAAGCCCTCCGACCAAACGACAAGGTCGCAACCCCGGAGGGGGGGGGTGTGTGAGGGTGTGCATGTGTGCGTGTATGCATGTGTATGTGCCAGTGTGTGTGTGTGTATGTGTGTATGAGGGTGTGTGTGAGGGTGTGCATGTGGCGTGTATGCATGTGTATGCGTCAGTGTGTGTGTGTGTGGTGTGTGTGTGTGTGTGTGTGTGTGGTGTGTGTTTGTGTGTGTGGTGTGTGCACAAATCATATCAGCAAACGCACAAAACAACACAAAAGCAACTGAATGGATGAGATTACACCAACTTACCAAGTTTATACGGGCAAGTCCTGTCCATAAAACTTAACAAGTGGCAATGTGGAATGACGGACTTCCATGATGCACTCCTGCATCAACTCCACCAATCCCCAGTCTCCCATGATTTATGGATATGGCTCCATGACTCATGGACATGGCTCAATGACTTATAAATGTCATTACATAAACTTCAGGCATGACAACATGGCTTACAGACATGGATCCATGACTTGGGATATAACTCCACAGCTTACTACTAAGGCTCCCAGACTTACAGAGATGGCCCCAAACTGCGGCAGGTTGCGTGCCCAGCGGACCAGCTTGTACAGGCGGAGCTCCGTGAGCTGCATGAGGTAGTTGTAGAAGGCCTGTTCTGCGTTAGGGTCATCCTCCGCGCCCTCCTGGGCAATGTCGTCGTCCGTCAGCAGGGGTTCAAGGTTCATGATGTCCGTCAGCAGTTCTGGCACTCTCTTGCCCTGGCCATCCGCCACCTGTACCCGACAGTGATCGATCAGGGATGATCTATGCTATCTACTACTACTGCCAAACTACCTGCAACCATCGATGACTGTCCACGACAATCAACATTTTGTGGTCTCTCTAATCCTAGTTCTATTACTATGGCAGAGCCACCCATTCCTGTCAGTGATCATGGACTACAGTCCATATACAGCGGTCTCTCTAATCCTGGTTCTAATGTCGTTGCCACGCCTACTAGAAGGGGCATTTTTAGGGCGGTCAGCACTCATTCTTGATCCATTATCATTTTCAGATGACCACACAAGCTTTTTTTTTTCCAAGGCCGTCATCAGATTAGGAGAAAGGAGTGCCATCCTCATGACACTGAGTATATTTGTGACAGATTACAGAACAACATCGTGGCTGAAATCCCCCTGTCCTAGGGAGGTTAAAACTTGCACTTCATTTTATCAGCCCTACACTACCAAAGAAAACAAACACACACAACAAACCCAGTTAACCCAACAAGAGACACATAGAAAAGCCATAAGAGCAAACGGACCCTTCAGGACGGACAGTTCGAGTCCACATGGACAGTACTTACAGTCCGACAACCTAGGCACCAGATCACCACAAAACAGAAGCTGGCATGGCATAAATCTGACCAGGTAAAGGTGTAAAAGATTCTCTAGACCAAAGACAGGAGAACGGGCCACAAAAGCACAAAAATTACTACTTTAAGTTACTTTACCATACACTCACCTGTCCAAACAAATGCTTCATCCCTACTTGGTGTGGAACATTGCCTCATCATTATCATTAACCTGCTACAGAGTTATCTTCTCCTGAACTCCAGCTGACTGGCCCAAATCTCTTTTTTTTTCTTGTCTGCATATGCAGGCTAATACTCCTGCGGACATTCCCTGTATAGACAGGCAAGGATTAATCCCATCTACCCAACAAAGAGAGTGGAGTTTTTGTATGTATGACCGTTTTTTTATCCCGCCATTAAGGCAGCCATACTCCAACTTCGGGGAAGATGCATGCAATGTGTAACATGTCATCATACCAATGGCCAATCTGACCTTCTCTTCCAAAAGTTGGTGATGGGATTTTACGTGTGTGCAAAATGTTATGCACCTTGGTTTATAGTCTCATTCAAAGGCCTGTATGGGAAATGGAGTCAGAACCAATGTTTAACTCCCAGGGAAAAATCCCCCTGTACCAAAATGGCCTGGCAGAGATTCGAACCCGCAACCCCAGGACCACCAAGATTTCAAGTCCAGCACTCTTCTACTGAGCTTTTCTAGCCCCCCTGGACCCAAATTCAAAACAAATGTTTGCAGAAAACAAATTACACTGCTTTTCACAGAAAGAATGATTCATGCGTAAGTGACACACAAAACGAGCATTGTTAACAATAGCTGAAAATTATTTTCGTTTGATCAGCGACTCATCTGCACAACAGAGACAAATAAAAATACCGAAGTTGGGAGGACTAGAATAGAACCTAAATTTCAAATTGAAAGCCATTGATTTAGCTCATCAAAAGGGCAATCATACAGCGGCTCAAGCTTATGGTCCTAAGGTGATATATTCAATGCAGCAAATTTTCCCCTGTAAAAAAAAAGAAGAAAAAAAAAAAAAGAAAAAAGCAGCAATCCATGATTATCAATGGTTTCAAAGAAGCAGGGATAGTCACAGCACTGACAGAGAAATCACAGCATTGACAGAGAAGTCAGAGCACTGACACAGAAGTCACAGCATTGACAGAAGTCACAGCATTGACACAGAAGTCACAGCGTTGACAGAGAAGTCACAGCATTGACACAGAAGTCACAGCATTGACAGAGAAGTCACAGCATTGACACAGAAGTCACAGCCATTGACAGAGAAGTCACAGCATTGACAGAGAAGTCACAGCATTGACACAGAAGTCACAGCACTGACAGAGAAGTCACAGCATTGGTACAGAAGTCCCAGCATTGACACAGAAGTCACAGCATGACAGAGAAGTCACAGCACTGACAGAGAAGTCACAGCATTGGCACAGAAGTCACAGCATTGACAGAGAAGTCACAGCACTGACAGAGAAGTCACAGCATTGACAGAGAAGTCACAGCATTGGCACAAAAGTCACAGCACTGACAGAGAAAGCACATCATTGGCACAAAAGTCACAGCATTGACAGAGAAGTCACAGCATTGGCACAAAAAGTCACAGCATTGACAGAAGTCACAGCATTGGCACAAAAGTCACAGCATTGACAGAGAAGTCACAGCATTGGCACAGAAGTCACAGCATTGGCACAAAAGTCACAGCATTGACAGAGAAGTCACAGCATTGCCCCAAAAAGCTCAGGTGGAAGGACTGGATGTGCATGGACAACATGGTTGACTGTGATGAAGAGTTCTTGAAACCCCCTCACGTCTGGCACTGAAGACAAGTCTTTCAGTGTTTTTTGATACTGCTAAGTGACAAAAGAAAATTTGATGGCTGATTTTTTTTTCTTGGTTATGTATTGCTTTTTTCCTGTTCACTTACCATTCATGTTAGTCATACCCCAAAACACACAGACTTTGTGAACACTTGTGTTTGTCATCTTTGTTAATTTTTTCTCAGCTATTTTCCTATAGCTTATCGATCAACTGTGAGTTATGGTGTTTATTTCCTTCCGATTTCAAAAAAAAAAAAAAAAAAAAATGCTAGATGCAGATTACATAAGTTTATAGCCTGGAAATCATGGTAGCTTTTCTTGAACTTTCTAGAATATTTTATGTGTGTTGACAGGCTGTAAAACACTATGTTTCTTGATCTTTCCACTTCATAAACTGTACACAAAAAGTGTTAAGGATGTTTGAGAGCATAACGATCTCTGAATACTGTTTGAGCTGAAGGGCACATCTCCGTTTTCTGACTGTTGCGACAGGAAACCAACTTAATAATAATAATAATAATAATGAATACTTATATAGCGCCTATTCTCGGCTAGAGACCAAGCTCTAAGCGCTTTACAATCAACAATCGTTTACACGACGGGCTGCCTACCAGGGTAGTGCCGACTGAAGAGCTGCCAGCCGGCGCTTCATTCAGTCGTTTCCCGTGTCATCCAGTCAGTATCGTTCAATATCGTTCACTCATTTTCCTGACTTCCTTCATTCTTTCCATTTCTCACGCAGGGTGCATGCTATGTGTAACGTGTCATCCATACCACGGCCAAACTGGCCTACTCTTCCGAAAGTTGGTGATGGGATTTTACGTGTGTGCGAGATGTTATGCGTGCGTTCACACACGGAACCTCGGTTTATAGTCTCATTCGAAGGACTGTATGGGAAATGGAGTCAGAACCAATGATCAACTCCGAGGGAAAAATCCCCTGTACCCAAACGCCCCGGCGGAGGTTCGAACCCGCAACCCCAGATCACCAAGATTACGAGTCCGGCGCTCTACCACTGAGCTATTCCGGCTTGTGCAACTTCTGCTGAAACTGGAAGGAAAACCTGAACATGTCGAGTCAACTTCTCTTCTATCTGGTTTGGTTCCTACAGAGAGATTAGAACCAGTTTGTCATTCGCCATTCTAGTGCACTGGAACACCTAAAAAATCCACCAGAACCTGGATTCTCGTTGGCTGCTGACCCACCTCAGCTGAATTAAGTTTGCCCACACAACGAGTGTCCGTGTGACGCTGGATCTCAGACCCCCAAATAATCCTCCAACATTGTCCACCTCATGATGTTCTATGGCGTCAAACCTGGCCAAGGGTTTTGAGATGCAGATGCAGCTTTTGGACAGCCGTTAAGACCTCAAAAAGACTGTTGGTTATATCGTGGCGACAGGACTGAAAATCTGATGCAAAAAAAAAAAAAAAATTTGACTGGAGGGGATTCTTTGTCTTACTATAAAATCCCCCACCCACCTGTTGCCCATGCATCGTAGAGTGGTTCAGGATAGCCACCAACTGCCGATGCCCCTTGCCTTCCTCTTTGGCACCCAGCAGCCCAGTCTCAGCCACGGGGGAGACAACCCCTCCCCCACTGTTGGAGTCATTCGGCTGGCCCCACGGGGTCGTTCCCCTTTTCTGCAGCGGCGTTGGTCGTGGTTTGTTGGTGGCGAGCAGCCCTCGTAGGAACTTCGTCCACCCCGTGTTTCTGTCTTGCCGGATTGCAAAGACGAGATAAAGACAGCTGATTTACACCCCTTGGTCATTGGTTTGTTTGGGGTTTTTTTGTTTGTTTTAAGGGGAGGAAGATGAGCTACCAACTGCTCCAAAACTTCCCTCAAAACTCTTTTTTTCTCAATGACCTTTAGATTATGCATTTATATGAGAGAGAGAGGAGAGAGAGAGAGAGAGAGGAGAGAGAGAGGAGTATGTGGTGGTGTAAACGAGCAGTTGTGATAGCTTACTAGTCTTTTAATCATTATTTCCAATGATTACTTGCTACTTGAAAGCAATACGTACGTTTATAATCTTTACTGAAAAATCAATTGTAACTTTAATTCCCCGAAGTCGGAGTGTGCTGCCCATGTGGCGGGGTAATTAAAAAAACGGTCACACACGAATGTTCTCATCCCCAGCTGATGCTTTTTTTACCTAGTGTTCAAGAAACTTCAGCTGTTTGGATGATCCCTGAAGTCTTTTGGGCCAGAGTCAATGACAACAACAACAACAACAGTGTAACATATATCCCACCCCCACCCGATGTCTTCCATATGCAAATCTGGACAAAAAACCAGTTCAAAGCAAGACCTACTGGCATTACTTTCTGACAGTAGACAAGTATTTGTTGGTTTCTCCGAAGCGTTAAAACTGCAACAGAAAGCTGATTCCCCCCATCGTCTTTATCCCTGGTCCATCAATACGACTGTGACAGGGTTCAACCAGAAAGATTAAAAAAATCAATGGAATGTGCTGGATACTCATGCTATCCCATTGAAGGATAGGGTTGCGGACAGTCAGGGAGGCTTGGGGGCTGAAGCCAGCCACAATGATAATCCATGATGGAGAGACTGTGGGTTGTTCGTTTGAACAGATGTATTCAAAAACAAATGGTTGGCCATGGTGAACCCTATTCAGTTCAGAAACAGGCGGAGTCCCACAGGCTTCCCTGGAATCTAGGCGTGAGGTGTGCATTCCTGATATATACATGCTGCATCTCGGTTCTAGGACTTTTTTGATGATATGGTTTTTTGTTCATTTAACATACAGCGTCTGATATTTCACAATGCTTGAAACATGGATTACATGCGTTGTGGTGTCTATTCCAATGTTCTCAGAAGATGCTCGCAGTTGACAAAATTGTTGTGAACGTGTAAACCCTTTGACTCCCAAAAACTATTTGTAATTTTTGGGGAAAAAACCCCAACCTTACAACAACAAAAAATTGCAAAATTCAAGTATTGCTCTAAAGCATACAGAATTATACATTTTCTTAAAGGGAAAAAATGAAGGAGAATATAATTGTTATATGTTTCATTTTGGGACAGGATGAGATAACTCACAGTCATGGGAAGATAACCAAGTTTTTTTAGAAAAAAAAAACAATATTTTGAAGAAAAATCCATGAAAATTCAAGTGTCAATAATCATAGGTGGAAATGGTATTGAAATGTGCACAAATCTATAGGACATAACAACCAAGTGCAATTAATTTACTAAAAAAAAAAAAGCACACAGTGTGTTCAGGGATGCATTGAGTAAAGCATGTCAATATCGGCTAGAGTGAGACGTTTACTAGCACTTCACCCGTCATACAAAAAAATTTGGGCAAAAATTAACATAACAAGTGTTATCAGGAATAGAGTTTTAGAACTTACCGCCAATGCATTGACAAACAAAGCACAAGACAAGACACGTGCATTTCAACCACTTGGGTTTTCATCAGGCGAAAAAATAAAATCACATTTAACATGTGGGAACGTACAAAATTACGAAAAAACAAAAAAAGGGGATGAAATTGACTTTCCGAAATCTCCTGAAGGCGGAAATGCAGAGGCAGGGGGATTATGGGAGAGGAACA
The DNA here is from genome assembly GCA_018398815.1 of Conus ventricosus. Lineage (NCBI taxonomy): Eukaryota > Metazoa > Mollusca > Gastropoda > Neogastropoda > Conidae > Conus > Conus ventricosus. The sequence continues at coordinate 14,647 of JAFLJL010003054.1, read as the reverse complement.
GAGGGGGGGGGGGGGGGGGGGGGGGGGGGGGGGTTGCGTCAGGGGAAGTGTGTGTGTGTGATATGATAGGGTTGGTGTCTAGTTTATTAGGATGGTATGATATCTTTTGTGATGGTTGTGGTAATGGTGGATAGATAATGATAAAAAAAAAAAAAAAAAAAAAAAAAAAGGTGTGTGTGTGTGGGGGGGATTTAAGGGGAAGGATCAAAAACAAAATTAAGATTAGATAGATGGAGGGTTGCTGTAACTACTGTATGAAGTGAGTGAAGAGGATGTGGTGGTGGTGTATGTAAGTGTGTGTGTATGTGTGTGTGTATGTGTGTGTGTTGGTGGGGATATTGCCAACTGATGTGGAAGAGGTGGGTATGTGGGTTTGGTTATTGTTGGATATGATGCCTTGGGGGTGTAGTGTGCCCAGTTTGAAATGAGATGGGATTCTTGAGTTGTGCGTTCAAAGCTGTCACTCTGTGACTGCCAGAGTGCCAAACTTTGGCATGGTCATGTTGGTTGGGGTGGTTGAAGTGTAGGGGCGACGGGTTTGGGTCGGTGGTGGGGATATCAGCCAGATGTTCAGCGATGCGTGTTTCAAGTGTGCGTGACGTTTCCCCTATGTAGATCTTGCCACACAGCTGGCAGTGGATGGCATATATATGTTGCGGCTCTGACTGAAAATGTGCGTTTGACTGTAAAGGGGTTTTTTGGGGCCCCCTGTAAGATGGTGTCTGGTTTGGTGAGGGGGCAGATTTGCATTTGGGTTTGGAGCAGGGGTGAGTACCTGGGGTGTAGCTGTGGTTCTGTTCAAACTGGATCGCACGAGGAGGTCTTTGGGGTTTTTTTGTCACGTTTGAATGTGATCAGGGGTTTGGTATGGAAGGGGGTTTTGGTTATGTATAATGTGCCAATTGGATTTGAGGATCCTACAGATGGGGAGGGTTTTGCGGGTGGTAAGGAGGTAGGCTGTGGGTCTGTCTGTCTTGGTTGGATGCTGGTGCCAGAGCAGATGTTCTGGATACAGCTATGGTGCGGCGGAGTGGCTGCATTGATGATGGAACTGGGGTATCCGCGGTTGGTGAAGAATGTGACATTTTGGCTGCTTGTGTAGTGAAGTCTTCCTCGCTGGAGCAGAGTCTGCGGAAGCGGAGAAATTGTGAGTATGGGATGCTGTCTTAGTGTGGGGTTGTGGGAGATGAGTAGTCTGGTATGCATGTGCGTCGTGGGTTTGAGAAAAATGGGGGTTTTGAGTGGGGCCTTCTTCTAGGGAGATGTCTAGGAAGTTGACCGACTGCGAAATGGTGTAGGTAAGTCGATAGATGGATGGAAGGTCTGGGCAAAGTTGAGGAAGTTGAGGAGGTTTTGTTTTGGCATAGATGTGGCTCCCAGTCCATCATCGATATACCTTTTGTACAGTTCAGGTGTGGGCCTGTGTAAGTGTTGAGTAGGCGGTTTTCCCAAGTGTCCCATGAAGAGGCAAGCTGGCGGTCCCATTTTGGTACCCATGGCAACACCACTAATTTGTGAGAATGTGTGTTTGTTGAATTGAAATGTGTTCAGGGTGAGACTAATTCAGCGAGTCTGACCAGAGTGGTGGGTGGGAGGGTGTTGTTGGTTGGGGGCCGTTTGTAAAGGAAAAATGTGAGGGCCCTTAGTCCATTAGTGTGGGGGATGGAAGTATAGAGTGACCCACGTCAAGTGTGAAGAGGAGGCTGGTTGAAAAGCGGGGTCTGTGTTGTGCGAGTTAATCATGTTGAGTGTGTGGGTTGTGTCTTTGAGGTATGTGGGGAGGCTTGTACTATGGGTTAAAGGAGGAAGTCTGGGAAATTGCGAAATGTGTTCAGTGGGGCAGCTGCAGGCTGAAACAATGGTCTGCAGGTGTGTTCATTTTGTGATTTGGGGATTTAGGTAGAAGGTGGGCTGTTTGGTGTCTGTCATAATGAGGAGTTTGGCTGAGTGGGTAGATTGTTGAGTCTAAATTTCATTCTTTGATTGAGTTAGAAATGAGTTCGGTGTTGAGGGAGGGGTGATGTTGTGGTGGGGTGTAGAAATTTGTGTTGGGGAGCCACATCATGCCAAAACAAGCCCTGCTCAACTTCCTCAACTTTGCCCAGACCTTCCATCCATCTATCCGACTTACCTCCCACATTTCGCAGTCGGTCAACTTCCTAGACATCTCCTAGAAGAAGGCCTACTCAAAACCCCCATTTTTCTACAAACCCACCGACGCAAAATGCATACCTAGACTACTCATCCTCCCACAACCCACACACTAAAACAGCACCCCAAATACTCACAATTTTCCGTCTCCGCAGACTCTGCTCCAGCAGGAAGACTTCACTACACAAGCAGCCAAAATGTCAAATTTCTTCACCAACCGCGGATACCCCATTTCCATCATCAATGAAAGCACTCCGCCGCACCATAGCTGTATCCAGAACATTGCTCTGGACCCCCAGCACCCAACCAAGGACAGACAGACCCACAGCCTCCCTCCTCTACCACCCGCACACCCTCCCCATCAGTGGGTCCTCAAACCCAAATTTGGCACATTATACATAACCACAAACCCGCCTTCCATACCAAACCCATGATCACATTCAACGTGACAAAAACCTCAAAGACCTCCTCGTGCGATCCATTTTGAACAGAACCAAGCTACACCACCAGGTACTCACCCCTGCTCCAAACCCAACTGCAAAATCTGCCCCCTCCCCAAAAACCAGACACCATTTTACAGGGCCCCAAAAACTCCTTCACAGTCAAACGCACATTTCATGTCAGAGCCGCAACATTATATAATGCCATCCACTGCCAGCTGTGTGGCAAGATCTACATAGGGGAAACGGCCACGCACACTTGAAACACGCATCGCTGAACATCTGGTGATATCCGCCACCACCGACCCAAACCCGTCGCCCTACACTTCAACCACACCCAACACAACATCGACCATGCCAAAGTTATGGCACTCTGGCAGTCACAGAGTGACAGCTTTGAACGCACAACTCAAGAACCCCATCTCTTTTCCAAACTGGGCACACTACACCCCCAAGGCATCAATACCAACAATAACCAAACACACATACCCACCCTTCCACATCATTTGGCAATATCCCCTACCAACACACACACTTTACACACAAAACATACACACACACTTACATACACCACCACCCACATCCTCTTCAAATCACTTCATACAGTAGTTACAGCAAACCCTCCATCTATCTAATCTTAATTTTGTTTTGATCCTTCCCCTTAAATCCCCCCCACACACACCACCTTTTTTTTTTTTTTTTTTTTTTTTTGATCATTATCAAACCACCATTACCCCAACCATCACAAAGATATCATACCATCCTAATAAACTGACACACAACCTATCTTCACACACACACACTTCCCTGACGCAACCCCCCCCCCCCCCCACCCCCCCCCCCCCCTTCTGTTTCCTCTCCCATAATCCCCCTGGCCTCATGTCATTCCGCCTTCATGGAGAATTACGGGTAAGTCATTTTTCATTCCCCTTTTTTTGTTTTTCGTAGTTTGTTCTGTCCCACATGTTAAATGTGATTTATTTTTTCGCCTGATGAAGACCCAAGTGGTTGAAAGCATCGTGTCTTGTCTTGTGCTTTGTTTGTCAATGTCATTGGCGGTAAGTTCTAAAACTCTATTCCTGATCCTTGCTTCGTTCGCCGCCTTCAGTTACTCCATTTTGAAAAAATAACAAGTGTTGTCAACCACTGTCACTGGCGTCACACTCTAACCACTGTCACTGGCGTCACATTAACAATTTTTTGTTCACATTTTAACAATTTTTTCCTCTCCTATCATGTCCTCAACTACGCCACTACCAGCACGAAACCCCGCCCCCTACCTGTCGATGTACTTGGTAGATCAATATCTTCATCCCGGGAATCCCAATCACTTGACTCATTGTCAGGATGATCGACACCACGTCATCTTCATTTTCCTTTCACTTTCGTCGTTGCTAATTTCACTTCGTTACGGCGTTTCAAACACAATTCTACCTATCTCTTCGGCAGTAATCTTCTGGCAGCCATGTTGATCTGCTCGACTAATTTCGCTTTACAAACGCAAAAAAAAAACGCGTCAAATCCACCCAAAACTTGCTGAGAAATCGCTTCAAACACGCTGTATGGGGCCGCCATTTGCAAGCAAGTAAACAATATTTATGTGACCGGTCAGATGATCCAATTATGCGATGACCCTTGAACCGCGGTATATCCGCGGCCGGGAGTGTAAGGTTAAAGGGCATCACGATGTTTGCACTGTTTTGTTGTGGGCCATTGACTGCACACTGGACCCGAGGACTACTGCCCACAGCCTGACCTCACCTTCCAGTTTTATGCCTGCCTGCAGACACCGCGTGAAGCGACACGCCGGACACTTCTTCCTTTTTGAAGATGTTGACCTCGCAGCCTCCCTGCTTATGGCACATGAAGGTCTTCTTGTTCTGCACCGTGCGCTTTTAAGAACCCCTTGCAGCTCTCGCAGGTGAACACCCTAGTGGTAAACCCGTCAAACACTGCCTCCTGATAGTGTCAAAGTCAACATGACAGCGAGTGCCAGAATATTGTGGTGTGTGTGTGTGTGTGGTGGTGTGTGTGTGTGTGTGAGTGGGTGTGTGTGTGTGTGTGTGTGTGTGGATGGGAAGGGGGGAAAGCGGTGGGAAAGGGGTCAGAGGAGAGTGGCTTGGGTGAAAGGGAGGTAACGGGGGCTTCTGCAGCTTACTGGTCCTGCAGCTAATAATATGTCTACACCTGGTGATGATTTAAACTCCTAAAATTGTTATTAACGAGTTTAGTACAATACCAGATCAATTAAAAAAAAGTAAAAGAATCATTATCAAAAATAGGCCAAAAAAAAGTTTCAGCAGTCTGTAGGTCCATTATCAATGCATCCAATGGACCTGCCGTACCTGAGCATCCCAACTGACCTTCAACTGACCGCACATCCCAACTGACCTTCAACTGACCGCACATCCCAACTGACCTTCAACTGACCGCACATCCCCAAATGACCCTTTTAGCGGACTGCATCCCCACTGACCTTGAATGACCACATGTCCCACCAGCCCTACTTTGACCTTGGTGGCTGAATGGGCTACAAACAACAATGCTTGACTTCAATCATGTATGCAGAAAAAACCCTTGGCCATGACCAGTCATTTCCAAAATTGACGGTCGTTTCAAAAACAACGGTTTTTTAATCTCGGTCTGCCTATGGTTATATTGTAAGTTTAAAAATTCAATGTCCACAGACATCCTTTAAACCCATGAATGTGAAAACACCTATGGGTCATGAGCATGTCAACTAGTATCAGTGCTATCCCCAGCATATGTGACACTGTCAATTGCTGGGAAAGAAAATGCATGTGTGCACGTGCAAACATGCGAGGAGGTAGAGAAAAGGAGAATGAGAGAGAGAGACAGACAGGAGAGAAAATTTAAAGAGAGAAAGGGGTTTTTTATTAATTAAGCTGATAGTATAACCATATCCAGCACTAATCTACTATAAACAAAACTGTCAAAGTATACTAGTAACCAATTACAAGAAAAGTTTTGAATGTCAAGCTGTTACTTAAAAATCACCTTAAGATTTCAAATCGCACATGTCATTAATTCTAATGCAAGCAAATAAATCTTCATTCTAGTTTATCTTTAATACACATCTTTGACAAGGTAAAAACAAGAAAAAAATGCGATCTAGTAAAAAGGTCTTCAATGTCCTCTGACAATCCCTCTCTATGCGCATAAAGATCAGATCATTATGATCCCAAAACTATTTTAGAAACTTCATGCTATAACAACTTTACCTGATAATTTATCACCACACACGGGACACGTTTCCCCCACATTTTCTCCACAGAGTTAGAATCTGCTGCCACGAAAGTCCCAGACGTCTCAGCAGCCGTGGCAACCGCTGCTTCTGTAATCCCTGCATGGCGGGTTCTGACAATGTTGTCACTGTGGGTCACCTGTCACCTCCCCATGATGCATCACCACACGATAGTTCTGAACTGCCTTTGCCCTCCTCCCCCCCAACCTCTCCAACGATGACATCATTAGCTGGCGAGGGTACTGAGCCGGAGCCATTATTGTAGTAAATGTTATCTGTGGCTGGGACCGGGTCGTCCCCACCGTCACTTTTGTCCGACAACAAACATCAGCAGCAGCAGGGGTGGTAACAGTGGGTTTGGGTGGACGACAGAGCTGAAGGTCTCTGTTCCTCTTGCTTGATGTTGGCGAGGTCGGTGCTGCGGGGGCCAGTGCTGTCAAGACGTTCACCATGCTGACGTTGCCTGGAGACCCACCTATGGCTGCCGTGGTGACCAGTCGCCCCTGCTTTAGCGCGAACTGGGCGGCTAGTCGTTCCTGAATACTGGAATTTAGGCAGCACTTCTTTTTTGCTTCAAAGGGACCTTTTCCCGCTGCGTGTCGGGCGTGGCCGACAGCTGGGTGGTGGACGCCAGCAGCGGACACAGGTTCGTTCATGCCCTGGGAGGAATGGGTGACCACTCGGCTGCTCTGCTTGTTTGTCCATGATGGGGGCTTCCTGTCGCGCGGCAGGCGGTCTGCTGGGCCCTCCGAGGACTTGAGAGAGATGGCTTGCAGCAGCACAGTGGGAGATCCCTACGTCCCCGGACTGACTGAAATCAAGGGTATAAAAGAAAATGTCAGAATCCTTCAAACTGTTTGTTCTGATGCTCATTTTTTTGTGGGCATCGAAGTTGTCTCTACTGCTAAAACACAGAAAATGACAAAAGCAATACACTTAGATCTTCTGAACTGAAACATCATCTTGTGATTCGTTTGTGTTTCTGGCGGTGCATCATCATTAACATTTCAAATTTAAAACATGATCTTCATCAACAAGAAACCACACAAGGTTCCAGATGTATATTTAGATTGATCCAGCAAAAAAAACGGACTACACTGAAAATCTTTCATCATGGCCGATTTTTTCCTGACCCAGAGCTTCTAGTTCCATTACCGAGATTGTGAAGAACTTTTCGCCACAGGATGTTGGTGGAAGGATTGCATTGTTTTGCTTTCATTTTGGTGTTTATTTGCAGAACTTTAACCCGTAGAGTGCCTTTAAGCCGTCAGCTGACGCCGCAGTAAAAATGCTTTCCCAGTGCCTTGGGCCTCCCCGGACGTCATGCATTTTTCTTGAATTTCATTCGTTACTATTTCTATCAACGGACCAAATAGAGTTGTGCGTAGTAAGCCCCTTTTATGTCTGTAGTATCAAAATATGTAATGACCACACGCGATGGGAAAGACCATTTATTCTCATCACTGACTGGATGACAGCCGCACTTCGTCTCGCTTCGAAGATGGTGGCGCAACCTTTGTTTGTAATATTTTCAGGCAGTGAACGAGTTTAAATTCAAAAGAACCTTTGCAAATTTAACAAATTATTTTCATTTCCCAGAGATCTTCACCACAATCAGGTGCTTATACTATACAAGAGTTCCTGACTTCGTTAAGTCATCGCAGCACTTTGCACCCGACCCCTACTTTCCTCCTCCTCCCTCCCTTACTTTCCTCCTCCTCCCTCTCTTAGGCAAAATATCATTGATCATCAAAAACTGGTGTCTTTTTATCCCTAAAATCTTGAAAAGTTGTCCAAATCACTACCCCAATGACCTGAAACCATAAACTATTCCTTTTGACAGTAATGCATGCATCTTCAAATGCAATACAGTATCATATACATTACTAAAATGATATTCACATGAGAGGTCAAAGTTATTGATAATGGAACAGCAAGCAAAGCCGCCAAGAAAGGGCAAGGTAATATCAATTATGTATGATGTAACATCATCCGTGGCATGCATGTCCTGCACCCCCCCCCCCCCCCCCCCTCCCAAGGTAAATTAAACCCGGACTGAAGTCTGACACGACAAACTTGGTTTGTGTAATGCTGCTGGTGTCCGTCGAGTAATACAGAGAAACTGGGCAGACAGAATGTTTACTCTGCTGGCCGCTGCTTTCAGCACTGCCAAAAGCTGGAATCTTAGATGCTTTCTATATGCATGTGCATACACGGTGCATGTGGCGTTGTGATGTACGTGTGCATGCGTGTTTGTACGTGTTCGGGTTTTTGTGTGAATGTGTGTGTGTGCATGTGTTCCCCCCCCACCCAACCCCCACCCCAGGATTCCAAGGGTTTGCAGTTGGTATGAACTGTATCCCTCGCTTCTGGAAATTCTGTGCTGGGGTTTTTTCCCCCTTTTTTTGTTGCTCTCTTTGTCTTTTGCATTTTTACTTCCAAGTTCCATCTATACTATCATTATTATTAATTAATGTTTACTTTACCTTTTTCTTTTTGGAGGGGGAAGGGAGGTCTCTTTTTCTGTTTATCTACAGACTCTTCCTTTTGACACAACGTAACATGCCAGCTTTTATGTTGTAATCTGGTTTACTAAGTAGAGTCCTCTCCCATGATTCCCTTCTGGGTGGCCCAGTTTCCGTCTGGCGGCCATTTTAACGCGCTGCAACCATGTGGAGCCCAAGCGATTTCACATTCTTCGTTCACTGTCCTAAATGTTATTTGTTTTCGCCTGAAGAAGACCCAAGAGGTCGACATGCATTGTCTTGTCCTGCGTTATGTTTGTCTGTATCCTTGGCGGTAACTAACCCCTCTCTTTCGAAATTTTGGTGACTAAATAATTGTAATATTTATTCTCATTCGACCATTCAGCTCACATAATACACTCAATAGGTTTCACAGCTATTTGAGATGTTGGGACTTGGTACAACAAAGCAGACTCTTAACAACTGATATAAATCTTATTACTTGCACAGGAACTACTTGTACTCCGTTTCAGAGCCGACACTAACTGTCCATACATATTGTCTCTATTTGCCTATAGGACCTTTTTCCCCAGCATCATCGTTTCTTAGTAACAATTATGGATAACTGTAAGTGCTAATCTATAATAAGCTCCGAGTGCATGAAAAGTTCTCAGCATGCACACAGACATATATATATATATATATACACTTGCATGCGCATGCACATACATACACACAGCCCTGAGTGGCCCCTTGCGGTCGGCTGGGCTATAAGCAACATTATTCTTATCTTATCTTACATACATACTACACACATGCATGCATGCATGCAGACACCTCCCTTGATCCCCCCCCCCCCTCCTCAAACTTATCACAGACACACACACACACAACATGGCAAAAAGGGATAAGGCTATGACAGTATGTGGTCAGAAGTGTAGTCTTGACTGATGACTTGACTGATGACTCCCTTAGAACTGGCTCTTCCTGTATGCAAAGGTCAAGGTCGGTTTACTAGCATAAAATACTCTATATATGACAATATCTGGAAAACGCATTTAAATCAAATTAGCTGATTTCCTGGAAAGAAACAGCTTTGAAGTGGGGGAGTGGTCACTGATAAATCTTTCCAAAAACCCTTCTCTTATATGTAGGCTACACAAATGTATACTTTGCGAATTTAGCCTTTGGGTCGAGCTGACGATTTCAACCGAGTGAAACGAAAAGAAAGACTGCAAGATTCCGCCGACGATTCCGATCCTCCCGCACTCGGTCAACTCGGCGACTGGGAACATGAAACCGATATGTGGCGGCCTGTTGCCCCCTCACCGCAGTGTCAAGGTCTCAGGTCGGCACTATCATTATTAACGACAAACACGAAATCATTGCGATTGCACGACGATTCTGAAATGATGCACATCTTCTTAACTCCTAATTCTCACTCAGTATCAAGTACCGAATACAGCGCCGGGTAACCGAGTTTTTCATCAAGCGCAGTTTCTTTGATGTAGTGAGAATGCCTAGAACCGTCATCTCGTGTTCAACAGGAAACGAACGAGTGGAGACTCGAAAGTCGGTCGCGGTGAAGGCCATATCTCTGGCACATGGTCTTCCCGTGTTTGAAAACAATGGTAATCAAAACCAACATCTTCTCCGACCCTTACCGACGAAATTTCCGACAAGAGCAAACTACGTCTAGATACTTACTGCGTGTCAACTATGGTGTTGTTAGTGAAAGAAACGGAAGAGGCTGGTTTTAGCCAGGATCAAATTTTAGCAGCGTGGTGCTGCTCCTGGATTTGGAAGCAGACTTGCTCCTCGGCCATGACCTTGTGTCAGAAACCGTCCTTCACTGTTCCCGACCCTCGCCAACCAAACAACAAGATAAACAAAGGAATGATTGCGCCTATTTAAGTGAATGCTGAAAATGATGCCACTTACGTCGCAAAAACAAACAGGGGTGAAATTAAATATGGCGTCTGACCGATTTTTGTTTTTTTTTGTTTTTTTTTTTGTCAGACTGCATAAGTAATCTACGATTGGCATTTCCGCGAAGCCTATTTTTTAAACAAGGAATTTTTTTTTTAATGTCAATTTGTGACGTCACATTCAACATCTTTTGTGGGTTTTTTTTTTAAAAGATTATCTCAGGGCATAATCAAAACTAAATTTAGTTTGCTCAAAGCATCCGAACAAATATGTTTTGGGAGGCTGTCGCGGTCAAATTCGTTGCACGTCGATCCGTTGCTGGTATATCCAGCTTAGCCAAAAATGACGTTGCTGGTATACATCTTCTTCTTCTTCTTCCTAAAATACTGGTTCACTCAAAAACGAGTAGGTCACCAGCGCGCATGTTAAAAAGTAAAATAAAATTACATAAAACAGTGCGACTCAGACTGTTGGCCCCTGGAGCAAATTTGGCAACAAGGGGTCGCACTCGATATTCAAGAAGTTAAAAGCAATGGCCAAATTCAGGCCCAGGTAATAGTAAAATATCTGGGGAAGTAAAAATAGAAAATCGTCAATATGCAGATCTCAAGACTGTCGAATCAATTTGTTTTTAAACGAGATTGCATTTGTGGCAATCTTGATGGCACCCGGCAGCGAGTTCCACAGCCGTACAGAACTGGGATAAAAAAGAATGCAAGTGGCTGTCAATATTTGATGCAGGTATGGCATAACATTGACCGCCACTCCTGGTGCTACTTTTATTCAATACTAGTTGTTCCATTGGAATATCAATTACTTTAGCTCTGCCTTTGAAGATGTTAAGTTTGATAAAAGCTCTTCTCTCTTCTAAGGGTTTCCATTCTAATCTCATGTTCTTCCTAGTATTCCCCTTTTCTCTGATGTGGTTCCCTGTTACGAACCGTGCTGCTCTCTTCTGAATCTTTTCGAGGTTATCAATGTCCTTAAGATGGTAAGGATCCCAAACTGAGCAACCATATTCCAGTACTGGTCTAACCAGTGTTTTGTAGCAGTCGTCTTTAACCTTTTGGGGGCAGTCATTGATATTCCTGTACAAGAAAGCCAAGATGTTATTTGCTTTCTTACATACTAAATTGTAATGTTTCTTTCCATTTGAGACGACTATCTATAATCACGCTAAATATTTGGCAGCATTAGTTTCTTTAAGAATAGTATTATGGATAGAATAATCGATTTAATTGGTGAGCGTTCGTTACATATACGCAACACTGGCACTTTTGGGGATGAAATTCCATTTTCCAAGTTCTTTCCCACTCTTGTAAAGCGTTTAGATCTTCTTGTAGAATGCGTGTATCTTCTTGCTTCTGATTGTTCTATATACTAAGCTGTCATCTGCAAAAAGCCTTATAGTAGTTCCAGGAGAGAGATTTCTACTTAGTCATTTATATAAATTAAGAAAAACAAGGGCCCCAGAACAGTTCCCTGTGGTACACCTGACAAGACTGGTTTACAATGGGATGTCGACCCTTCCACAACAACTTTCTGCGTTCTCCCAACGAGGAATGATCTAGCCCATTTTAGCAAAGAACCGCCAATGCCGATGTGTTCTAATTTAAGCAGCAGGCCCTCATGGTCAACCTTATCAAAAGGCTTTAGAAAAGTCTAATAAAATTGCATCTATTTGCTGTCTGTTGTTAAGACAGTTATTTAAAATCATTGAGAGTTGTTATAAGTTGTCTCACAACTCCTTCGCTGTCTAAAACCATACTTGGCGTTATTTAAGAAATCATATTTGTCAAGATGGTCCATTATGCTACTATATATATGTGTTCAAGTAGTTTAGCTGATATGGATGTAAGAGATACAGGTCTATAGTTCTCTGCTTTTGTTTGTCACCCTTTTTGAATAAAGGAACAATGCTCGCATCTCGCCACTCATCAGGTATTACTCCCTGGTCCAGTGAAGCTTGGTAAAGTAGTTGGTATACCTCACTCAATTCATTGGCACATAATTTTAGAGCTTGCCAGGAACGCCATCGGGACCAGTAGCTTTGTTTTCATGATGTTGGTCAGTAACTTAAATACTCCTGCTTTGTTTACTTTGATGTTTTGCATTTCAGGGAGTTTATCATCATCCTTTAGTCTAACGTTAATTAAAGGTTTGGGATTTGAGAAAACTGAACAAAACTGCTTGTTTAGTAAGTTTGCTTTCCCTTCAGGGTCCTGTATTAGGTTATTCTGGTCGTTTCTCAGGTCTGGAATCCCAATGTTGTCCCGTCTCTTTACTCCTTATGTAAGACCATAATTTCTTGTTTTGATGATCACCTTCAGAAATCATCGAATTAACATAATTGGAGTGAGCAAGCCTACATTCTCTCCGAACCTTCTCTTAATATGTTTATACCTAACCAGTAATCTTTCTGAATTAGGATGTAGTTTCAATTTCTTAAAGAAACGATGTTTCCTTCTCAACAAACGTTTAGTTTTTGTAGTAATCCATGGCTGGTGGTTCTTGCTTGAAGTTATTTTAGTAGGTATGTTGTCATCCATAATAAATTCCAAGTTAGTTTTTTTATACACTTCCAAAGGTCACTGACATTATCTTTAACACTATGGGACCTCAAAAAAAGGCGACTGAAATCATGAGTAATCCCTGCACAATTTTGGTAAATCTGCTTGGTTCCAGAGTCTGATGGTACGTTTTAGGGGGTTTTCTTCAAAGGGGTTGAAAGTTGCTCTCTAAGAGAATTATGTCATGATCACCCAGGCTGCAATTATTCCCGATTGCCTAAGCGCCTGGACAATTGGTTAAAAATAAATCCAGGAATGCTTACCACGAGTTGGTGCTTCAACTGACTGCACTAATCCAAGGTCTTTGGTGGTATCAAAAACTGAGTATAATATTTTTACTGTATTGATTACCAAGTATGGCTCTTCACCCCAATCAATATCTGGTAAGTTAAAGTCTCCACCAATCCATATATTGCTTCCTATTGGCCAAAACAATGTTAGAATGTCTCTGCAGATAGACGAACATACATTTCATCCGAGTCTGGAGGTCTGTAAACTGATCCAACAATGACAGGTCTCTTATTCTTAAAATTGATCCTACAATAAACTTTCACTATTTTTGCCTTGATATAAAAAACTCACTAGCTAAGTTCTTCCTAATGGCATCAAGACTCCCCCACCTCTTTTCCAAGTCTGTCCTTTCTATAAAATATTATAAATATCAAAATTCCATTAGAAGTTCACTGCTGGATGTTCCAGTTTCTAGCCAAGTTTCTGTTCCAATTACATCATCAATGGGTTTTTTCGGTGACTAATTTACTGAGTTCTTCCTTTTTCTTAATAAGAGATTGAAAATTTACGACTATGCATTTAAGTTTATCTTTTTCTCTTATGATTTGGGGTGGTCAGTTGCACTTTATGATTTGGGATTTTTATCAGGTTTTAGAATCAGGGGTGGATGCAAACTTAGGACAAAATTTCAAGTTTTCTTTTGGGGATCGGTCTGGTGAGATAGGGTCAAAACGGTTGCTTTCTGAGCTGCAGTCTTCAATAGAATCTTCAAAAAGTCTCGAACTAAGTTTGGAAGCCCGCAGGTAAAACAAGTCCAAGATATATCACTATTGCATAATGCTTCATAAACTGCTGAATTCATTAACATACATTTAGTGTGATACCATGTATTGCAGACGTCACAGGCAACTGCTTTATGTTTCCATGCGACTCTCAAATTGCAAACTCCGCATGGATATTTTACTTTGGTGGACGGACCAGGATTGATTTCAATGTATCCCCTTAAAAGCCATGATTTAACTCCTCTATGTCTAACTCTTTATTCAAACAATTCCTTATCACTGTACTATTTCTGATGTTAATTGAAATCAGGGATTCAAATCTGGGCCTAGTAATAGACGTGAGAACAGTACTCGGCACAGGTGCAACAGGAGACTAACATGGTTCAGGTTGCACAAAGTTTTAAAACCTGCAAAAATGGAACTAAAGGCATCTCGTCTACATCTAAAATTTCAAAATTAAACCGAGTGCTAGGGATATTGTTGTTCCTGTCACATGTGGAAACAGCAAGAAAAATAGAAAACTTTAACGAAGCCGAGGACAACACGCCGGTAGCCATCTTGAAAAGCCAAATAAGAATGATCGCCTTACCCGAAAGGGTTTAAAACACAATTTCGTTAAAAAAAAAAAATTAAAAAAAAAGAAATAAGCATTAAACTACCAACAGCTAACAGTGCTGATTATTAAAATTCACGGATAGCCAAAAATGACGTCATGACGTGTAGTCGCTAATGGACACGGCAAAACTCAGTTCAACAAGACTGCTACTACTACTATACTACCACCACCACCACCACCACTAGATTTTTGTTGGCT
>JAFLJL010003053.1:0-14969 GCA_018398815.1 Conus ventricosus | reverse complement strand
AGATTGGCATGATAATGCTTTGAGATGGACAAAGGATCTTTTCTATGTGGACTGTAAAATGTTTGGTGCAACTTGTTTGAAAGGTCTTGTGAAAAGCCAGATTACCTCCCTTCCACTATCGTCTACTGACTGATCTAAAATTATTTGCCTGATATTTTTGTTTATTTATTATTGTGTTGTGTTGGTGTGTGTGTGGCTTTTGTAGGTTTGGTTTTAATGGTTCATGCTGTTCTCTTCTGTGAGTTTATTTTTCCCTCTTCCCTTCATGTTTTTTATTATGGAGTTCGGCTTTGAGAGAAAGTGTGTGTAGATTGTTAGAGTTAGTGTATGTATATTGTTAATGAAAATATTTTATCTCGGTTTTGCCTTGCTTGCTCACTGGAATTTATTGTGGGGTTGGTTATGTCTGTTCCCACTGTGTTTCCTTTTCCCATCTTTTCTCCAAGGAGCTAGATCAGTCCCTAGTTGTGGGATTAGGAGACTGAGACTAGATGACCCCTTCCTTTTATATCTTCTCTCAACTTGGTGGAAACCTTGAAATGGGGTAAAGCTGTTCGGGGTTGATGAGGATGCATGGTTCTTGAGGTCCTTAGTTAAATGTGTGTGGGACAACTGCCAAATAATAGGGCAAGTCCATGCAACAGAAGTTCACAGTTGGGCTGTGGTAGTCTTAAAACTGTAAGAGTTGAGATGCCACAGTCTGTGGTGTGAGTGCTAAAGCCTCTAAAGGATAAGCACGCCAATGCTTCGTAGGGAAGTTGGCTGTGTTTATAATGTTATGTACATGTCCATACCAATATTTCTTTACGTAAAGTGGGAAATAACCAGGTATAAGCGGCTAGTGCAGTGATGTGAAAACCAATAGTGTGGTTTGAGTTCAAGATCCACCTGCGGCCTCAAGTTCCTCGCCCTCAATGACATAAATTTTTGTGAACCAATATCTTGTTTTCTTTGTCACTTATTCTTTTAGTATTTCATGTTATGTATTTTGTTTGTGTGTATCACTTATTGTTAGTATTCCTTTTTTTTCACTTTTACTTTTAGGGGTACTTCTTTTTATTGTCATTTTTTTATGTGTTTCACTTATGTTATTATTTTGATGAATGTTGTCATGATCCTAAGACTATTATTAGAAAGCTAAGAATGTTTTTTTTTTTGTCTTTTGTTTCAGACAGCTCGGTGGGTTTTTGTTTTAGGTAGGGAATCTTCTGAGGGGAAAATTTGAAGGTTAATTGGGCAAACATCATCTTCGGCTCCCATTTAGTTAGGGACGTTTGGGTTCTTATCATTGTATACATGTCCTCATCACCTATGCCCCCACAACAACATTTGGGCAATAAAAAGAAAAATGGAATTTGGAGCTCTCTCATGTGGTCATTTGAAAGAGATGATACAAGGGGGAAGTGACAAGCATTGAGACAGGGAGCAAGTGACACCCTACCCCCCACTCCGTAACATTTGGCGCTGCGAGCAGGATGGTGATGGGGACAAAAGGAAGTAAAAACAAAAAAAATTCAGACTAGATAAACCCACCCAGGCTACACAGACCCTACGACTGGGTTTTTATGCTTTGTGTTGCCTTGGGTGAGGCTACACAGTTTTCTTTGTTTTGGGGCTCTGGCATGCGTGGTGGAAACAGACGTTCAAACCGGGCCAGCCTAAGGATAATCCCTGGAAAGATTGCATGATAATGCTTTTGAGATGGACCAAGGATCTTTTTCTATGTTGGAGCTGTAAGAAGTTTGGGTGCAACTTGTTTGAAAGGTCTTGTGAAAAGGCCAGATTACCTCCCTTCCACTATCGGTCTACTGACTGATCTAAAATGAATTATTTGCCTGATATTTTGTTTGTTTATTTTTGTGTGTGTGTGTGTGTGTGTGCGCTTTTTGTAGGTTTGGTTTTGAATGGTTCATGCTGTTCTCTTCTGTGAGTTTATTTTTCCTCTTCCCTTCATTGTTTTTTATTATGAGTACGGCATGAGAGAAAGTGTGGTAGATTGTTAGAGTAGTGTATGTATATTGTTAAAGAAAATATTTTATCTCGGTTTTGCCTTGCTTGCTCACTGGAATTTATTGTGGGGTTGGTTATGTCTGTTCCCACTGTGTTTCCTTTCCATCTTTTCTCCAAGGAGCTAGATCAGTCCTAGTTGTGGGATTAGGAGACTGAGACTAGATGACCCCTTCCTTTTATATCTTCTCTCAACTTGGTGGAAACCTTGAAATGGGGGTAAAGCCTGTTCGGGGTTGATGAGGATGCATGGTTCTTGAGGTCCTTAGTTAAATGTGTGTGGGACACTGCCAAATAATAGGGCAAGTCCATGCAACAGAATTCACAGTTGGGCTGTGGTAGTCTTAAACTGTAAGAGTTGAGATGCCACAGTCTGTGGTGTGAAGTGCTAAGCCTCTAAAGGATAAGACGCCAATGCTTCGTAGGAAGTTGGCTGTGTTTATAATGTTATGTACTGTCCATACCAATATTTCTTTACGTAAAGTGGGAAATAACCAGGTATAAGCGGCTAGTGCAGTGAGTGAAAACCAATAGTGTGGTTTGAGTTCAAGATCCACCTGCGGCCTCAAGTTCCTAGCCCTCAATGACATCAATTTGTGAACCATTATCTTGTTTTCTTTGTCACTTATTTTTTTAGTATTTCATGTTATGTATTTTGTTTGTGTGTATCACTTATTGTTTAGTATTCCTTTTTTTTCACTTTTACTTTTTAGGGGTACTTCTTGTTATGTCATTTTTTTATGTGTTTCACTTATGTTATTATTTTGATGAATGTTGTCATGATCCTAAGACTATTATTAGAAAGCTAAGAATGTTTTTTTTTTGTCTTTTGTTTCAGACAGCTCGTGGGTTTTTGTTTTAGGTAGGGAATCTTCTGAGGGGAAAATTTGAAGGTTAATTGGGCAAACATCATCTTCGGCTCGCCCTTTAGTTAGGGACGTAGGGTTCTTATCATTGTATACATGTCCTCATCACCTATGCCCCCACAACAACATTTGGGCAATAAAAGAACTGGAATTTGGAGCTCTCTCATGTGGTCATTTGAACGAGAGATGTACAAGGGGAAGTGACAAGCATTGAGACAGGGAGCAAGTGACACCCTAACCCCCCCACTCCGTAACATTTGGCGCTGCGAGCAGGATGGTGATGGGGACAAAAGGAAGTAAAAACAAAAAAATTCAGACTAGATAAACCCACCGAGGCTACACAGACCCTACGACTGGGTTTTTATGCTTTGTGTTGCCTTGGGTGAGGCTACACAGTTTTCTTTGTTTTGGGGCTCTGGCATGCGTGGTGGAAACAGACGTTCAAACCGGCCAGCCTAAGGATAATCCCTGGAAAGATTGGCATGATAATGCTTTGAGATGGACCAAAGGATCTTTTCTATGTTGGACTGTAGAGAAGTTTGGGTGCAACTTGTTTGAAAGGTCTTGTGAAAAGGCCAGATTACCTCCCTTCCACTATCGGTCTACTGACTGATCTAAAAGAATTATTTGCCTGATATTTGTTTGTTTATTTTTGTGTGTGTGTGTGTGGTGTGTGCGCTTTTTGTAGGTTTGGTTTTGAATGGTTCATGCTGTTCTCTTCTGTGAGTTTATTTTTCCTCTTCCCTTCATTGTTTTTTATTATGGAGTACGGCATGAGAGAAAGTGTGTGTAGATTGTTAGAGTAAGTGTATGTATATTGTTAAATGAAAATATTTTATCTCGGTTTTGCCTTGCTTGCTCACTGGAATTTATTGTGGGGTTGGTTATGTCTGTTCCCACTGTGTTTCCTTTCCATCTTTTCTCCAAGGAGCTAGATCAGTCCCTAGTTGTGGGATTAGGAGACTGAGACTAGATGACCCCTTCCTTTTATATCTTCTCTCAACTTGGTGGAAACCTTGAAATGGGGTAAAGCCTGTTGGGGGTTGATGAGGATGCATGGTTCTTGAGGTCCTTAGTTAAATGTGTGGGACACTGCCAAATAATAGGGCAAGTCCATGCAACAGAAGTTCACAGTTGGGCTGTGGTAGTCTTAAAACTGTAAGAGTTGAGATGCCACAGTCTGTGGTGTGAAGTGCTAAAGCCTCTAAAGGATAAGCACGCCAATGCTTCGTAGGGAAGTTGGCTGTGTTTATAATGTTATGTACATGTCCATACCAATATTTCTTTACGTAAAGTGGGAAATAACCAGGTATAAGCGGCTAGTGCAGTGATGTGAAAACCAATAGTGTGGTTTGAGTTCAAGATCCACCTGCGGCCTCAAGTTCCTAGCCCTCAATGACATCAATTTGTGAACCAATATCTTGTTTTCTTTGTCACTTATTTTTTAGTATTTCATGTTATGTATTTTGTTTGTGTGTATCACTTATTGTTAGTATTCCTTTTTTTTTCACTTTTACTTTAGGGGTACTTCTTGTTATGTCATTTTTTTTATGTGTTTCACTTATGTTATTATTTTGATGAATGTTGTCATGATCCTAAGACTATTATTAGAAAGCTAAGAATGTTTTTTTTTTGTCTTTTGTTTCAGACAGCTCGGTGGTTTTTGTTTTAGGTAGGGAATCTTCTGAGGGAAAATTTGAAGGTTAATTGGGCAAACATCATCTTCGGCTCGCCCATTTAGTTAGGGACGTAGGGTTCTTATCATTGTATACATGTCCTCATCACCTATGCCCCCACAACAACATTTGGGCAATAAAAGAACTGGAATTTGGAGCTCTCTCATGTGGTCATTTGAACGAGAGATGTACAAGGGGGAAGTGACAAGCATTGAGACAGGAGCAAGTGACACCCTACCCCCCCACTCCGTAACATTTGGCGCTGCGAGCAGGATGGTGATGGGACAAAAGGAAGTAAAAACAAAAAAAATTCAGACTAGATAAACCCACCGAGGCTACACAGACCCTACGACTGGGTTTTTATGCTTTGTGTTGCCTTGGGTGAGGCTACACAGTTTTCTTTGTTTTGGGCTCTGGCATGCGTGGTGGAAACAGACGTTCAAACCGGGCCAGCCTAAGGATAATCCCTGGAAAGATTGGCATGATAATGCTTTGAGATGGACCAAAGGATCTTTTTCTATGTTGGACTGTAGAGAAGTTTGGGTGCAACTTGTTTGAAAGGTCTTGTGAAAAGGCCAGATTACCTCCCTTCCACTATCGGTCTACTGACTGATCTAAAAGAATTATTTGCCTGATATTTTGTTTGTTTATTTTTGTGTGTGTGTGTGTGTGTGGCGCTTTTTGTAGGTTTGGTTTTGAATGGTTCATGCTGTTCTCTTCTGTGAGTTTATTTTTCCTCTTCCTTCATTGTTTTTTATTATGGAGTACGGCATGAGAGAAAGTGTGTGTAGATTGTTAGAGTAGTGTATGTATATTGTTAAATGAAAATATTTTATCTCGGTTTTGCCTTGCTTGCTCACTGAATTTATTGTGGGTTGGTTATGTCTGTTCCCACTGTGTTTCCTTTCCATCTTTTCTCCAAGGAGCTAGATCAGTCCTAGTTGTGGGATTAGGAGACTGAGACTAGATGACCCCTTCCTTTTATATCTTCTCTCAACTTGGTGGAAACCTTGAAATGGGGTAAAGCCTGTTCGGGGTTGATGAGGATGCATGGTTCTTGAGGTCCTTAGTTAAATGTGTGTGGGACACTGCCAAATAATAGGGCAAGTCCATGCAACAGAAGTTCACAGTTGGGCTGTGGTAGTCTTAAAACTGTAAGAGTTGAGATGCCACAGTCTGTGGTGTTGAAGTGCTAAAGCCTCTAAAGGATAAGCACGCCAATGCTTCGTAGGGAAGTTGGCTGTGTTTATAATGTTATGTACATGTCCATACCAATATTTCTTTACGTAAAGTGGGAAATAACCAGGTATAAGCGGCTAGTGCAGTGATGTGAAAACCAATAGTGTGGTTTGAGTTCAAGATCCACCTGCGGCCTCAAGTTCCTAGCCCTCAATGACATCAATTTGTGAACCAATATCTTGTTTTCTTTGTCACTTATTTTTTTAGTATTTCATGTTATGTATTTTGTTTGTGTGTATCACTTATTGTTAGTATTCCTTTTTTTTCACTTTTACTTTTAGGGGTACTTCTTGTTATGTCATTTTTTTTATGTGTTTCACTTATGTTATTATTTTGATGAATGTTGTCATGATCCTAAGACTATTATTAGAAAGCTAAGAATGTTTTTTTTTTGTCTTTTGTTTCAGACAGCTCGGTGGGTTTTTGTTTTAGGTAGGGAATCTTCTGAGGGGAAAATTTGAAGGTTAATTGGGCAAACATCATCTTCGGCTCGCCCATTTAGTTAGGGACGTAGGGTTCTTATCATTGTATACATGTCCTCATCACCTATGCCCCCACAACAACATTTGGGCAATAAAAGAACTGGAATTTGGAGCTCTCTCATGTGGTCATTTGAACGAGAGATGTACAAGGGGAAGTGACAAGCATTGAGACAGGGAGCAAGTGACACCCTACCCCCCCACTCCGTAACATTTGGCGCTGCGAGCAGGATGGTGATGGGACAAAAGGAAGTAAAACAAAAAAAATTCAGACTAGATAAACCCACCGAGGCTACACAGACCCTACGACTGGGTTTTTATGCTTTGTGTTGCCTTGGGTGAGGCTACACAGTTTTCTTTGTTTTGGGGCTCTGGCATGCGTGGTGGAAACAGACGTTCAAACCGGCCAGCCTAAGGATAATCCCTGGAAAGATTGGCATGATAATGCTTTGAGATGGACCAAAGGATCTTTTTCTATGTTGGACTGTAGAGAAGTTTGGGTGCAACTTGTTTGAAAGGTCTTGTGAAAAGGCCAGATTACCTCCCTTCCACTATCGGTCTACTGACTGATCTAAAAGAATTATTTGCCTGATATTTGTTTGTTTATTTTTGTGTGTTGTGTGTGTGTGTGGTGCGCTTTTGTAGGTTTGGTTTTGAATGGTTCATGCTGTTCTCTTCTGTGAGTTATTTTTCCTCTTCCCTTCATTGTTTTTATTATGGAGTACGGCATGAGAGAAAGTGTGTGTAGATTGTTAGAGTAAGTGTATGTATATTGTTAAATGAAAATATTTTATCTCGGTTTTGCCTGCTTGCTCACTGGAATTTATTGTGGGGTTGGTTATGTCTGTTCCCACTGTGTTTCCTTTCCATCTTTTCTCCAAGGAGCTAGATCAGTCCCTAGTTGTGGGATTAGGGAGACTGAGACTAGATGACCCCTTCCTTTTATATCTTCTCTCAACTTGGTGGAAACCTTGAAATGGGGTAAAGCCTGTTCGGGTTGATGAGGATGCATGGTTCTTGAGGTCCTTAGTTAAATGTGTGTGGGACACTGCCAAATAATAGGGCAAGTCCATGCAACAGAAGTTCACAGTTGGGCTGGTGGTAGTCTTAAAACTGTAAGAGTTGAGATGCCACAGTCTGTGGTGTGAAGTGCTAAAGCCTCTAAAGGATAAGCACGCCAATGCTTCGTAGGGAAGTTGGCTGTGTTTATAATGTTATGTACATGTCCATACCAATATTTCTTTACGTAAAGTGGGAAATAACCAGGTATAAGCGCTAGTGCAGTGATGTGAAAACCAATAGTGTGGTTTGAGTTCAAGATCCACCTGCGGCCTCAAGTTCCTAGCCCTCAATGACATCAATTTGTGAACCAATATCTTGTTTTCTTTGTCACTTATTTTTTAGTATTTCATGTTATGTATTTTGTTTGTGTGTATCACTTATTGTTAGTATTCCTTTTTTTTTCACTTTTACTTTTAGGGGTACTTCTTGTTATGTCATTTTTTTTTATGTGTTTCACTTATGTTATTATTTTGATGAATGTTGTCATGATCCTAAGACTATTATTAGAAAGCTAAGAATGTTTTTTTTTTTGTCTTTTGTTTCAGACAGCTCGGTGGGTTTTTGTTTTAGGTAGGGAATCTTCTGAGGGAAAATTTGAAGGTTAATTGGCAAACATCATCTTCGGCTCGCCCATTTAGTTAGGGACGTAGGGTTCTTATCATTGTATACATGTCCTCATCACCTATGCCCCACAACAACATTTGGGTATAAAAGAACTGGAAATTGGAGCTCTCTCATGTGGTCATTTGAACGAGAGATGTACAAGGGGGAAGTGACAAGCATTGAGACAGGGAGCAAGTGACACCCTACCCCCCCACCCGTAACATTTGCGCGCTGCGAGCAGGATGGTGATGGGGACAAAAGGAAGTAAAAACAAAAAAATTCAGACTAGATAAACCCACCGGGCTACACAGACCCTACGACTGGGTTTTTATGCTTTGTGTTGCCTTGGGTGAGGCTACACAGTTTTCTTTGTTTTGGGGCTCTGGCATGCGTGGTGGAAACAGACGTTCAAACCGGGCCAGCCTAAGGATAATCCCTGGAAAGATTGGCATGATAATGCTTTGAGATGGACCAAAGGATCTTTTCTATGTTGGACTGTAGAGAAGTTTGGGTGCAACTTGTTTGAAAGGTCTTGTGAAAAGGCCAGATTACCTCCCTTCCACTATGGTCTACTGACTGATCTAAAAGAATTATTTGCCTGATATTTTGTTTGTTTATTTTTGTGTGTGTGTGTGTGTGTGTGGCGCTTTTTGTAGGTTTGGTTTTGAATGGTTCATGCTGTTCTCTTCTGTGAGTTTATTTTTCCTCTTCCCTTCATTGTTTTTTATTATGGAGTACGGCATGAGAGAAAGTGTGTGTAGATTGTTAGAGTAAGTGTATGTATATTGTTAAATGAAAATATTTTATCTCGGTTTTGCCTTGCTTGCTCACTGGAATTTATTGTGGGGTTGGTTATGTCTGTTCCCACTGTGTTTCCTTTCCATCTTTTCTCCAAGGAGCTAGATCAGTCCCTAGTTGTGGGATTAGGAGACTGAGACTAGATGACCCCTTCCTTTTATATCTTCTCTCAACTTGGTGGAAACCTTGAAATGGGGTAAAGCCTGTTCGGGGTTGATGAGGATGCATGGTTCTTGAGGTCCTTAGTTAAATGTGTGTGGGACACTGCCAAATAATAGGGCAAGTCCATGCAACAGAAGTTCACAGTTGGGCTGTGGTAGTCTTAAAACTGTAAGAGTTGAGATGCCACAGTCTGTGGTGTGAAGTGCTAAAGCCTCTAAAGGATAAGCACGCCAATGCTTCGTAGGGAAGTTGGCTGTGTTTATAATGTTATGTACATGTCCATACCAATATTTCTTTACGTAAAGTGGGAAATAACCAGGTATAAGCGGCTAGTGCAGTGATGTGAAAACCAAAGTGTGGTTTGAGTTCAAGATCCACCTGCGGCCTCAAGTTCCTAGCCCTCAATGACATCAATTTGTGAACCAATATCTTGTTTTCTTTGTCACTTATTTTTTTAGTATTTCATGTTATGTATTTTGTTTGTGTGTATCACTTATTGTTAGTATTCCTTTTTTTTCACTTTTACTTTTAGGGGTACTTCTTGTTATGTCATTTTTTTTATGTGTTTCACTTATGTTATTATTTTGATGAATGTTGTCATGATCCTAAGACTATTATTAGAAAGCTAAGAATGTTTTTTTTTTGTCTTTTGTTTCAGACAGCTCGGTGGGTTTTTGTTTTAGGTAGGGAATCTTCTGAGGGGAAAATTTGAAGGTTAATTGGGCAAACATCATCTTCGGCTCGCCCATTTAGTTAGGGACGTAGGGTTCTTATCATTGTATACATGTCCTCATCACCTATGCCCCCACAACAACATTTGGGCAATAAAAGAACTGGAATTTGGAGCTCTCTCATGTGGTCATTTGAACGAGAGATGTACAAGGGGGAAGTGACAAGCATTGAGACAGGGAGCAAGTGACACCCTACCCCCCCCACTCCGTAACATTTGGCGCTGCGAGCAGGATGGTGATGGGGACAAAAGGAAGTAAAAACAAAAAAAATTCAGACTAGATAAACCCACCGAGGCTACACAGACCCTACGACTGGGTTTTTATGCTTTGTGTTGCCTTGGGTGAGGCTACACAGTTTTCTTTGTTTTGGGGCTCTGGCATGCGTGATGGAAACAGACGTTCAAACCGGGCCAGCCTAAGGATAATCCCTGGAAAGATTGGCATGATAATGCTTTGAGATGGACCAAAGGATCTTTTTCTATGTTGGACTGTAGAGAAGTTTGGGTGCAACTTGTTTGAAAGGTCTTGTGAAAAGGCCAGATTACCTCCCTTCCACTATCGGTCTACTGACTGATCTAAAAGAATTATTTGCCTGATATTTTGTTTGTTTATTTTTGTGTGTGTGTGTGTGTGTGCGCTTTTTGTAGGTTTGGTTTTGAATGGTTCATGCTGTTCTCTTCTGTGAGTTTATTTTTCCTCTTCCCTTCATTGTTTTTTATTATGGAGTACGGCATGAGAGAAAGTGTGTGTAGATTGTTAGAGTAAGTGTATGTATATTGTTAAATGAAAATATTTTATCTCGGTTTTGCCTTGCTTGCTCACTGGAATTTATTGTGGGGTTGGTTATGTCTGTTCCCACTGTGTTTCCTTTCCATCTTTTCTCCAAGGAGCTAGATCAGTCCCTAGTTGTGGGATTAGGAGACTGAGACTAGATGACCCCTTCCTTTTAATCTTCTCTCAACTTGGTGGAAACCTTGAAATGGGGTAAAGCCTGTTCGGGGTTGATGAGGATGCATGGTTCTTGAGGTCCTTAGTTAAATGTGTGTGGGACACTGCCAAATAATAGGGCAAGTCCATGCAACAGAAGTTCACAGTTGGGCTGTGTACATGGTAGTCTTAAAACTGTAAGAGTTGAGATGCCACAGTCTGTGGTGTGAAGTGCTAAAGCCTCTAAAGGATAAGCACGCCAATGCTTCGTAGGGAAGTTGGCTGTGTTTATAATGTTATGTACATGTCCATACCAATATTTCTTTACGTAAAGTGGGAAATAACCAGGTATAAGCGGCTAGTGCAGTGATGTGAAAACCAATAGTGTGGTTTGAGTTCAAGATCCACCTGCGGCCTCAAGTTCCTAGCCCTCAATGACATCAATTTGTGAACCAATATCTTGTTTTCTTTGTCACTTATTTTTTTAGTATTTCATGTTATGTATTTTGTTTGTGTGTATCACTTATTGTTAGTATTCCTTTTTTTTCACTTTTACTTTTAGGGGTACTTCTTGTTATGTCATTTTTTTTATGTGTTTCACTTATGTTATTATTTTGATGAATGTTGTCATGATCCTAAGACTATTATTAGAAAGCTAACAGGGGTGGGACTCTCCATAAAGGAAAAAAGAGGAAACAGTCTAGGGGGGTCCGGGGGCATGCCCCCCCGGAAAATTTTGTGTTGCTACATTGAATTCTGTGCAATCTGGTGCATTTTGAGACTGAAATTAACAAATTTTAAAGGTAAAAGCCAATATTGTTTTTTTGTGTTTTTTTTCTTTTCTAAATTGGAAATGAAATGAGGCAGGGAACAGAAAACAAACAAGTGGGGTAACGTTTGCTCCCATAAGAAAACCTGACACAGAGTAACTTTTATTCAAGACTGGCACAGCCTTTTAAACTTGAATAAAGTCAGACAAATACATAGACGAACAATCTAATAGTGGGGGAAAATAACAAGTGCAGGCCAACAACTGAACTGTCCTCACAATGACTTGGCAAAGATTTGGACTTAAGGAGCAGGGGGGGGGGGGGGGGGGGGGGGGGGGCAGTTCAAAGATGGAGAAACTGGGAACATGAAATTAAGATAATATATTACAGAGATGAAAACTTCACTAGCTGCACAAGGGAACCATTGCAATCCCTTTTGAAGGCAGATATATTTGTATAAAAAAGGCAAATATATCTGCCTTCAAAAGGGATTGCGATGGTTCCCTTGTGCAGCTAGTGAAGAGTTTTCATATCTGTAATATATTTTCTTAATTTCATGTTCCCAGTTTCTCCATCTTCAAACTGCTCCTCCTTAAGTCCAAATCTTTGACAAGTCATTATTAAATGAACAGTTCAGTTGTTGGCCTGCACTTGTTTTCCCCCCACTATTAGATTGTTTGACTATGTATTTGTCTGATTTATATTCAAGTTTAAAGGCTGTGCCAGTCTTGAAAAAGTTACCCCTGTGTCAGTTTTCTATGGGAGCAAACATTACCCCATTTGTTTACTTTTTTTTTTTAACACCAAAAAGCTATAAAAATCCAACTAACTAATACTTACTATCTTTCACAACTTGGTCCAGTGTAGATGAGGAGTTTCCTTTTCAACCTAATGGATACAATAATTGAAGATGTCCAGATCCCAAGTGTGGAGCTAGACATCTTGCATTATTTTGTCCGCTGCATCCAGAGCTGTCTTGTGCTTGTTGCTTTTCATGTGACCACCAAAGAAACTTTTCCGGTTAACTGTAATTTATTGCACTCGGCAAAGATTGCAGTAAGCAAGGCCACAGGCATTAAATTTGGCTATAACTGGCCTATCACTTCATATCTCCACCTTAACTCTCCAACCACTCCCACTTCCACTTGTTCTCAAAAATTTGCCCGCAGAAACATTTTCTCCGCGTGAAACGACGTCTCTTGGGACATGTCGCCATTTTAGACTGCAAACCGGAGGAGAAATTCACCAAGTTAATGCGATCCAAGCCGTTTACGAAATTTTCGAACAGTTTGTGGATAAATGATCCCCCGATGTTTTTGAGACATGAATGAGAATCACAGATCGCTTCCGCGGACTGAACGCGTTACGCGGAACGAACAGGATCTACCGCGGAAATCCGCGGATCCGCGGAAAATCCCACCCCTGAGCTAAGAATGTTTTTTTTTTGTCTTTTGTTTCAGACAGCTCGGTGGTTTTTGTTTTAGGTAGGGAATTCTGGGGAAAATTTGAAGGTTAATTGGGCAACCACTTTCGGCTCGCCCATTTAGTTAGGGACGTAGGGTTCTTATCATTGTATACATGTCCTCATCACCTATGCCCCCACAACAACATTTGGCAATAAAAGAACTGAATTGGACTCTCTCATGTGGTCATTTGAAGAGATGTACAAGGGGGAAGTGACAAGCATTGAGACAGGGAGCAAGTGACACCCTACCCCCCCCACCTCCTAACATTTGGCGCTGCGAGCAGGAGGATGATGGGGGAAAAGGAAAAAACAAAAAAAATTCAGACTAGATAAACCCACCGAGGCTACACAGACCCTACGACTGGGTTTTTATGCTTTGTGTTGCCTTGGGTAGGCTACACAGTTTTCTTTGTTTTGGGGCTCTGGCATGCGTGGTGGAAACAGACGTTCAAACCGGGCCAGCCTAAGGATAATCCCTGGAAAGATTGGCATGATAATGCTTTGAGATGGACCAAAGGATCTTTTTCTATGTTGGACTGTAGAGAAGTTTGGGTGCAACTTGTTTGAAAGGTCTTGTGAAAAGGCCAGATTACCTCCCTTCCACTATCGGTCTACTGACTGATCTAAAAGAATTATTTGCCTGATATTTGTTTGTTTATTTTTGTGTGTGTGTGTGTGTGTGTGTGTGTGCGCTTTTTGTAGGTTTGGTTTTGAATGGTTCATGCTGTTCTCTTCTGTGAGTTTATTTTTCCTCTTCCCTTCATTGTTTTTTATTATGGAGTACGGCATGAGAGAAAGTGTGTGTAGATTGTTAGAGTAAGTGTATGTATATTGTTAAATGAAAATATTTTATCTCGGTTTTGCCTTGCTTGCTCACTGGAATTTATTGTGGGGTTGGTTATGTCTGTTCCCACTGTGTTTCCTTTCCATCTTTTCTCCAAGGAGCTAGATTTAGTCCCTAGTTGTGGGATTAGGAGACTGAGACAGATGACCCCTTCCTTTTATATCTTCTCTCAAATTGGTGGAAACCTTGAAATGGGGTAAAGCCTGTTCGGGGTTGATGAGGATGCATGGTTCTTGAGGTCCTTAGTTAAATGTGTGTGGGACACTGCCAAATAATAGGGCAAGTCCATGCAACAGAAGTTCACAGTTGGGCTGTGGTAGTCTTAAAACTGTAAGAGTTGAGATGCCACAGTCTGTGGTGTGAAGTGCTAAAGCCTCTAAAGGATAAGCACGCCAATGCTTCGTAGGGAAGTTGGCTGTGTTTATAATGTTATGTACATGTCCATACCAATATTTCTTTACGTAAAGTGGGAAATAACCAGGTATAAGCGGCTAGTGCAGTGATGTGAAAACCAATAGTGTGGTTTGAGTTCAAGATCCACCTGCGGCCTCAAGTTCCTAGCCCTCAATGACATCAATTTGTGAACCAATATCTTGTTTTCTTTGTCACTTATTTTTTTAGTATTTCATGTTATGTATTTTGTTTGTGTGTATCACTTATTGTTAGTATTCCTTTTTTTTCACTTTTATTTTTTGGGGGACTTCTTGTTTTGTCATTTTTTTTTTTTTTTTTATTAGTTATTATTTTTGAATTTGTCATGATCCTAAGACTATATTAGAAAGTAAGGTTTTTGGGGCTTTTTTCGCGCCGGGTTTTTTGTTTTATGGGGAATCTTCTGGGGGAAAAAAATTAGGTTAAAATTAACAATTTGGTGCCCCCTTTGTTGGGTTTCTTTCAATGAAATGTTACAAGCCCCCCCCAAAACTTTGGGCCCAAAAAAGAAATGAATTTTTGGGGGGCCTCCTTTTATTTTAACAAGAGACAAAATGACAAAATTAAAGGGGGACAAGTGACACCTAAAACCCCCCCCCTCCAAATTTGGCGCTGGGGGGGGGGGGACAAAAAGGGGAAAAACAAAAAAAAATTTTAGAAGATAAACCCACCGAGGGCTCACCCGAACAAAATGGGTTTTTTGCTTGGTTGCCTTGGGGGAAGGTAAAGTTTTCTTTGTTTTCTTTTCCCCGGTTCAGACTTCAAAAAGGGCCCCCTAAGAAACCCGGAAATTCATTAAATTTTGGGGGACCCAAAGGATCTTTTTTTTTACTTAAAAAGTTTTGGTGCAATTGTTTAAAGGTCTTTGAAAAAAGTTTCCCCCCTTTTCGGTTTATGACAAAAAATTA
>JAFLJL010003052.1:0-21870 GCA_018398815.1 Conus ventricosus | reverse complement strand
CTGTAACATACATATGTGCCAGCGTACGCAACAGTTAAATGTTTTTACACGTGTACCATATTTTCGAGTGCGCGCACTTAAAGGGGATGCGCGCATGTGTTTCCACATAACTATGGTTAACAAAGAAATTAACAAACAAACAAACAAAACAAACAAAAAAAAAAAAAAAAAAAAAAAAAAGGGGAGGGGGGAGGAGGGGGGAGAGGGGCATCTGATTCACTTTTTTTTTTTTTTTTTCAATCGCAGATGTACAACAGGAATCTTCATTGAAGAAAAGGAACCGAAACTTCAAACGCAGAAGCACAAACGAGAGAGAGAGAGAGAGAGGGAGAGAGAGGGGAGAGAGGGAGAGAGAGGGAGAGAGAGAGAGAGAGAGAGAGAAGTATTCGTGGTTTAGATGAGTGACAGATATCATTTACTGTACTGTTAGACTGTTTTGTTTACACAATTAAGATCACAACTTTACAACCGAAGGATGTCTTCCTTTTATGTCTACGTGTTGACAGAATGTGCAATGGTTTGATGTCTTCCTTTTATGTCTACGTGTTGACAGAATGTGCAATGGTTTGATGTCTTCCTTGTTATGTCTACGTGTTGACAGAATGTGCAATGGTTTGATGTCTTCCTTGTTATGTCTACGTGTTGACAGAATGTGCAATGGTGTGGTGTCTTCCTGGTTATGTTTACGTTTTGACAGAATGTGCAATGGTTTGATGCGGGGTACCACAATGTTTTTAAATACAAAATCTTCCCCACCCCTCCTCTTCCCTTTCTCTCTAACACACATACAGAGAGAGAGAGAGAGAGAGAGAGAGAGAGAGAGAGAGAGAGAGAGAGAGAGAGAGAGAGAGAGAGAGAGAGAGAGAGAGAGAGCCTGTCTCTCTGCCTGTCTGTATATCTGTCTCTGCTCCTTAAAAAATTTGTGTCTGTTCGTCTCTCTCTCTCTCTCTCTCTCTCTCTCTCTCTCTCTCTCTCTCTCTCTCTCTCTCTCTCTCTGTCTGTCTGTCTGTCTGTATCTCTCTTCTCTCTCTCTCTCTCTCTCTCTCTCTCTCTCTCTCTTCTCTCTCTCTCTGTCCTGGGAGGAAATGATGGGTTGTGGAGGGGCAGTGGTGAGTGGGGTTAGGAGGAAGGTGGGAATGAAGGAAGTCGTGAGGTTGTAGGTCAAGCCGGGTACCACAGTTAAGTGCTCTTTAACGGAAGTCTGGCTGAGGTGCATAGGTGATGCCGTCACACCACCCCTCCCAGACCCCTCCACCTTCCTCCTCATCCAGTCACACCCAGCACTCACTGGTATGTCCAGGGGTCATCCCCTCACCACCCAGCACTCACTGGTATGTCCAGGGGTCATCACATCACCACCCAGCTCTCACTGGTATGTCCATGGTCATCACATCACCACCCAGCTCTCACTGGTATGTCCAGGGTCATCACATCACCACCCAGCACTCACTGGTATGTCGGTCGTCACATCACCACCCTGTACTCACTGGTATGTCCAGGGTCATCACATCACCACCCAGCACTCACTGGTATGTCGGTCGTCACATCACCACCCAGCACTCACTGGTATGTCGGTCGTCACCTCACCACCCAGCTCTCATGGTATGTCCAGGGTCATCACATCACCACCAGCTCTCACTGGTATGTCAGTCGTCACCTCACCACCCAGCACTCACTGGTATGTTGGTCATCACATCACCACCAGCTCTCACTGGTATGTCGGTCGTCACCTCACCACCAGCACTCACTGGTATGTTGGTCATCACATCACCACCCAGCACTCACTGGTATGTCCAGGGTCGTCACATCACCCCCCAGCACTCACTGGTATGTCCAGGGTCATCACATCACCACCAGCTCTCACTGGTATGTCGGTCGTCACATCACCACCCAGCTCTCACTGGTATGTCCAGGGTCATCACATCACCACCCAGCTCTCACTGGTATGTCCAGGGTCATCACATCACCACCCAGCTCTCCCTGGTATGTCCAGGGTCGTCACCTCAACACCCAGTACTCACTGGTATGTCCAGGGTCGTCACATCACCACCCAGCACTCACTGGTATGTCCAGGGTCATCACATCACCACCCCGCACTCACTGGTATGTCCAGGGTCATCACATCACCACCCCGCTCTCACTGGTATGTCCATGGTCATCACATCGCCACCCAGCTCTCACTGGTATGTCGGTCGTCACCTCACCACCCTGCACTCACTGGTATGTCCAGGGTCGTCACCTCACCACCCAGCACTCACTGGTATGTCGGTCATCACATCACCACCTAGCACTCACTGGTATGTCCAGGGTCATCACATCACCACCCTGCACTCACTGGTATGTCCAGGGTCGTCACCTCACCACCCAGCACTCACTGGTATGTCGGTCATCACATCACCACCCAGCACTCACTGGTATGTCCAGGGTCATCACATCACCACCAGCACTCACTGGTATGCCCAGGGTCATCACCTCACCACCCAGCACTCACTGGTATGTCGGTCATCACATCACCACCCAGCACTCACTGGTATGTCGGTCATCACATCACAACCCAGCACTCACTGGTATGACGGTAATCACATCACCCCCAGCTCTCACTGGTATGTCCAGGGTCGTCACCTCACCACCCAGCACTCACTGGTATGTCGGTCATCACATCACCACCCAGCACTCACTGGTATGCCCAGGGTCATCACCTCACCACCAGCACTCACTGGTATGTCCATGGTCATCACATCACCACCAGCACTCACTGGTATGTCCAGGGTCGTCACATCACCACCCAGCACTCACTGGTATGTCCAGGGTCGTCACCTCACCCCAGCACTCACTGGTATGTCCAGGGTCATCACATCACCACCCAGCACTCACTGGTATGTCCATGGTCATCACATCACCACCCAGAAACTCACTGGTATGTCGGTCATCACATCACCACCCTGCACTCACTGGTATGTCCAGGGTCATCACCTCACCACCCAGCACTCACTGGTATGTCGGTCATCACATCACCACCAGCACTCACTGGTATGTCGGTCGTCACATCACCACCCAGCACTCACTGGTATGTCCATGGTCATCACATCACCACCAGCACTCACTGGTATGTCCAGGGTCGTCACATCACCACCCAGCACTCACTGGTATGTCAGGGTCGTCCTCACCACCAGCACTCACTGGTATGTCCAGGGTCGTCACCTCACCACCCAGCACTCATTGGTATGTCCAGGGTCATCACATCACCACCCAGCACTCACTGGTATGTCCAGGGTCGTCACCTCACCACCCAGCATCATTGGTATGTCCAGGGTCGTCACATCACCACCAGCACTCACTGGTATGTCCAGGGTCGTCACATTTGTCCTCTGTAGCACAGAGGAAGCGAGTAGTTTAAATAACAAACAACAAGTGTCACCTCGAAAAGACTTAATTTTACCACGAAAAAACATTTTTGCCACGACAAGTGTTGTATGCCTTGTAAAGAATAATCTGTACAATGTTTGTGTCATGAAAAGTGCTGTTTCACTATGAACAATGTTTGTGTCATGAAAAGTGCTGTTTCACCATGAACAGAGTCATATTTACCATGGAAATAGTAATCGTTACCATGGAAAAATAACAATTATTTTCACCGACGAAACAGTAACCATGGAAATCGTAATCGTTACCATGGAAAAATAACATGATTTTCACCGACGAAATAGTAACCATGGAAATAGTAATCGTTACCATGAAAAAATAATATGATTTTCACCGATGAAACAGTAACCGTGGAAATAGCAATCGTTACCATGAACAAAACTCATGACTTTTAGCAATGGAACAGTAACGATGGAAACAGAATTCTTTCCCATGAAAAAATAACATGATTTTCACGACGAAACAGCAACTATGCCCATGAAAAAATAACATGATTTTCACCGACGAAACAGCAACTATGCCGATGAAAAATTGATTTTCATGTAATAGCATCAGCAGGTAGCTTGCGACTTGCACTGAGATCACAACTCAGGTGGGAGCCTAGTGTGGCAACGGTACGTCTGCTCATAGGTCAGGGCAGGTCATCAGTTGGCGATGTGGAACATCATTTCATCATTAAGCCAATTAATCCACCACTTTGGCTTCACAAGTGAAGTATTGCGCATGTTAAAGTCTGTACTTTTTTTTTATTGTTTTGTCGCTGAGGAAGGCATATTGCCGAACATTTCTTGTCCTGTTTTGTGTCGTGCATTAAAACTGCGTTACTTCACACTTTGTTTTGTGTGCTCTTCCGCTTTTTCGTCGTAATCCACATGCTTATAACTTGTTTTCCTGGATTACAAAAATCATTACTGACATACATTGTTCGCTGCCCACTTAACTGCCAAATTTTGAACATTTGGTTTAAAAAAAATGTCAGCGAGATAAAACTCGTGGTGTAACGGCACTGTTTCTCCACTGGACGTCAGAGAGCACTGACGTTTTCTTTTCAGATTACGTCATGTGGTTATGGGGGCAGGAATGCAAGTTGAACGCTGCGACATACTCATGCGAAAGGAAGAAACAAAAAGTGTCTTTCAAACGTAAGAAAGAAAGACTCTGACGAAAAGGAAAGATAAATAACTGGCAAATCAACTTTTGCTAAAAAAAAAAGAAAAGAAAAAAAAGAGATATATATTATTATTATTATTATTATTATTATTATTATTATTATTATTATTGTTATTATTATTATTATTATTATTATTATTATTATATTATTATATTATTATTATTATTATTATTATTATATTATTATATTGGGTATTTATATAGCGCGTATCCTCGGCCACAGACCAAGCTTCAAGCGCTTTACAATAAACAGACTACCTCACTCACTCAACGGGCTGCCTACCCAGGTAGAGCCGGCCGAAGAGCAGCCTACTGGCGCCCATTCAGTCGTTTCCGTACCATTCAAACATCAGTCACTCATTTTCATTTATCTCATTTATTCCTCCAGTTTCTCACATAGGATGCATACGATGTTTTATGCGTGTCCTCCATTTCCACCGGTACACGATGGCACACGATAACAGTAAGTGACAATTTTTGTGGCTTGGTAAGAAATACCAGGCGGCTATCTTTACTTTACATCAAATAATATATATCTATTTGTTTAAAGTTAAAGAAGTCTAAATTCATCTACAGCACTGTTTCAAGCTGGGCTCTCGTCAGGATGAATACTTGGGTCACCCACCACCGGTGTTTTGTAGCGTGTGGGGCCCAGGTATTGTTGTTTTCACGTGCAGGTAGATTGCACGTGGGTTTTATTTTTATTTTTTATTTTTTTGGGGGGGGGGGGGGGGGGGGGATTTCAGGTTATTGCTTGGGGTGTGTTCACCAACAACGATTTTCACTTGTGCCTGCAGTTGTTTTCTATTTCTGTTTTAGTGTTTAGGGTTGCTAAGTGTGGTTTGCATAGTATTAACCATTTTTCAGTTAGACATAAATTGCATCTTTTGAAATGTTGCATGGTGATGCTCTTTTTATGATTTTCCAGGATATATTATTGTTTGTTTTTGCATCTTTGAGTTTCCAAATGTATTTGCTCATTTCTGCTTGGTTTTTTGTATTTTACTTTATTGAATGATGTTTGTGGTTTGCATATCTGGTTTTGAAATGGTTTTCAGTAATCCTTATATTTTTCTTTTTCTTTTCTCTGATGTCACAGTGGCTTGATATAAAATTATTGGTGTAGAGGCTTTGTTGTTTAAGGGGCATGTTCTTTTTTTTAGTGCAGTTGCAAGATTTCCTTTCTTCACCCTTCTTTGCTGAATGGTTCTGTTTTGTTGGATGCATCAGTTGGTTTATGGGTTGGGCATACATGAATTTGATAGTTTCACGGTGTTTTGGTTAAATATTTGGACAATTTGTGCTCTTTGGGAACGATGTTGTTAAGATTTTAAAAACATTCTTTCCTTTTGCTTTTTTTGAGTTTTCCGTCGTAGGAGGGTTGTACATTGATTTTCCTTTTCCTGTTCTTTTTAAAATTTTGTTCTGTTGTTGTCTGTGTTGTATTGTAATTTGTAGTTGTAGCCATTCTTTGCAGTGCTTCTTGATATTCTACTGCTGCGTTATTGAATACTCTTTCGTTGCATGACAGGTTGGTAGTCTCTTGTTTAGGGCCATTGGGGTTTATGGTCTTTAATACAGATGGTGGATGGTTGCTTTTGGTGTTTACAAAAAGGGGTGTGTCATTGGGTTTTTTATAGGGTTTTATATATGTGGTTGTTGGGGGTCAAGTGTTTTTGTCAAAGTAGTTCAACTCCTTTTTGTTTGCTTCAATAGTTATTTTTAATTTTATGATTTTGGAAGTTTTTGCATGGGTTCTTTTTTTTTTGTAGAGAAGTATAAATCCCAATCCTGACTAACTTTCGCCCTCAAACCAGTTTTGGGCGAAGTGCCCCGGATTGGCATTTATACGTTCTTGACAAGTAAGACTTCAAACTTGTTTTCCTAATCATTTTCGCGCATACAGTCATTTTCAAAAACATCATTTTTGCGCAGACGGTCATTCAACTGCCGAGGGCAGGTAAGCTTTTAATTGTTAGTTGCCGGCCTGCCTAAGGACTCGGCACTATCCGTATTACTTACTACGTGACTGGGCATGGCGATTTTGAACAACGCCAGTTTATTAAATTAAGTGCAGGGCTTACAACGCAGCTCTGCCTCGTCATTTCCATTTTTGGTGTTGAGTTGTGAAGTGGTATGTGTTTTCTGGAGACTTTAAAAACTTTGGTTTGGATTGGGACAACTGTAGTGTGTGGAATTTTTTGCTGTGTGGTGTTAATATTTGATATTTTTGGAAAAAATAATGGCAGCACGCTAAAACATATATATTGTAGATAAAAAAAATACAATTTTTTTTAACATAAAAAATAGCAAACCCCCCCCTCCCTGAGCATGGCCCACTGTTGATTTAATTTTATTTGCAGGCGTCACTTGTGGTCAACCATGCTTTTCAGGGGGGGGAAACCCCCGGAGTATGTTTGCCTGGGATTTTTTGGGTGGTGGTGGCTGGCTCTGGTCTGGAATGGCTGGCACCGGTCTTCATTCTGGATGGGGTGAACTTGACCCCAAGACTCTGGTCTCACTCGAAACTCGAAACTGCGTGACCCAACTAATGAGGGAAGTGCCCGCCCTGAACTCAGCAACTCCCAAAATCCCAAAGTGTGACGCCTGCGGTGGCCAAACCCACCCCCAATAGCGAGTAGTTGAATTCTTATATTTAAGCTTATTTTGGTGGTGGTGCAATCCCCGTGTACAGGGAGACCCCCTCCATTACTACTTTTTTGTGATGCAATCGATTAAAGCTGCGTGCGCGACCTCTAGACAGGTGGCCGTTGTGTGCGGCGCAAATGCTGCGTGTGTTCTGTTTAGAGGCTGTGCGGTAAGTATGTGTGTGTAAGTGTGTTGCGTGCGTGTGTGTGTGTGTGCTGCGCGCGCGCGTGTGTGTGTGTGTGTGGTGCGCAGCGTAGTATGTGTGTGTGTGTGTGTGTGTGTGCAAGCAACGGCCAAGGCCTAACGCTCAAACCCGCTACCGTTCGTGGCTGTTTGATCTGCTTAAAGCTGAAAACACCAACACGGTACAATCAGCCCGAAAGGTAAAGCCTGATACACACCCAACACACACACACCCTACACACAGCGTTCGCTCGCCGCTTGCCGTGTAAATTTTATGCTCCCTGTCAACTACGTCTCATTCTCACCTGTTGTCTCTTCTCTCTTCTTTCTGCGTGTGTGTGGGGGTCTGGCTCTGGCTGGCCCCCATAGTAAGTAATCGGATAGTGCGGTCCTATCACATGATCCGCCCGGGGCCCCCGTACATGTTACATGGGTGGGCATGTGTGTGTGTGTGTGTTTTGTGTGTGTGGTGTGTGTGTAAGTGTGTTTCGGCGCAAATGCCGCGAGTGTTCTGTTTAGCAGGCTGTGCGGTAAGTATGGTGTGTGTGTGTGTGTGTGTGTGTGTGTGTGTGTGTGTGTGTGCATGCGCGCGCGCGTTGTGTGTTTGATTTAACGTCTTTTCCACTTTAAAGGATTTTAGTCAGTGTTAACGCGCGTGTGTTTGCGTGTGTGTGTGTGATGAAACACTGTCTCCCAGCGCGCAAAACACAGGATTTAACATAATGAGACGCAGCCAAGTTCATAATAGGCATCTGATAGTAACTCGTTTCTAACATCCCAAGGACTAGTTAACAGCGCTTATTTCCCTTAGACCATTTTATGGGAAGTGTATTCCTGTTTCCACTTGAACGACTTGGTTGGTAAAAGGGTAATCAAAAATACCTTTAAGTTTTTAATTAATAGTTACCTCTACGTGAGAGATTTTAATTAAGCCGCCCAAGTTCTTTAAACCCAAGTCACTTTCACCAAGTTTTAATTAAGTCACTCTAAATTCTCTTAATTAAAGTCATCCTTAAGAACTAATTAAGTTGTTATTTA
This sequence comes from Conus ventricosus, assembly GCA_018398815.1. Lineage (NCBI taxonomy): Eukaryota > Metazoa > Mollusca > Gastropoda > Neogastropoda > Conidae > Conus > Conus ventricosus. Next base: position 13,407 of record JAFLJL010003052.1, on the reverse strand, counting down.
AGTCACCCCAAGTTCTTAATTAAGTTTTTAATAAGTTCTTGATCATGTTCTTAAGTAGTTCGATTAAGTCATCCTTTATGTACAACAAGTTCTTATTCAAGTTCGTTAGAATTATCAAAAAATACAATCTTGTTTTTTTTCACTTAAATAGTAAATGTCTAATATGTACACACACGCCTCAAAAAAACGCGTCTTCGTTGAGGATGTCTTGCCTCAGCGTTTTCTGCATAGAGCTTAATGAAGTTTTTACAACCTAAGCAAACACATTGATTACAATTCTGGTCTATGGAAATGTCTTTTATATGACTCCATGTCTTTATTTATGACTTTTTCTTTTTATAATACCGCCATGATCTATTTTTGTTAATAAATATTTAAAATATTATTCATTGAAATGGATCAAATGATTCTTTTGTTGTTGCGGTTTTTGCGTGCCTGTTGTCGTTTCTCTGTTTTTAGTGGTTAGATTTTTTTGATTGCTTTGTTTTTGTTGCCAGTGGTTTTTATTTTATATCCGTTATAACTGCACAAACAGCGACATTGGCGCCAAATAATGGCAACAGTTTTAGTTCTATTTTCCATGAAGACTTTGGGACCCTTGTATCACATGGAGTTTTTATATCTGGCTTTGAATCAACTTGTTCATGGCGTGGCGGTGTTTTGTTTTCCATGATGAGTTATATTCTGTAACATTAATTTATTTTGTCTGTTCCACTATGCTAATTTTTTTCCTGCTATAAACGCCCAGGATTGAGGATGCTTTCACTGGCCCAACCTGGTTCAGTGTTTTCTGCTGGATTTTCTGGCTTGGTTACTTTTCCAAATGATTCACTGTTTCTGATTCTGGTGATTTTCCAGCTCGTCATTTTTGAAGGGAATCAAAATCTTTATGATTAAAAGTTTTTAATCCCATGGTTTAATGGCGATAACAATGTTCCTAAATCTGTAGTAGTGATCACATCTAGAGACTCTAAGGACCTTTGTTAAACTGGATCTTGCGTTAATATCAATTCGTAGTCTTGTTCAGAATCTTTGGGGAGCAAATCCTTATTGACTAGTTTAGTGTACAAAACTAAAGAAACAGTTTGCCCACACTTTTCACCTTTCTAGATCACAAGCTGCGCTTCATACCTGTTATGGATTAAAAAAATCTTTATAATGTCTTGTGGTAGCATATGTGGATTCCCCCCCCCCCCCCCGTTCTATGCTGAATTCAGTTCCGAGGAACTGTTTTGTTTTCCCACATGATGCCAAAGATTACAGGCCTCTCCTTTTTTGGGCTTATTAGCTTGGTCATAAACTTGGTCATTCATAAGTTCAGGAAGGGTTAGGGCTGCTTGTAGCTGTAGGAGATCATCAACTGTTCCATGTTTTAATAATTATAATTATTTATGTTATAAAATGAGCACCGAAAAAACTGTTACCAACTTGTATACCATGCTGTGTTATTGGAGGGAAAAAGTGTAGGATACTCATTGCTTGGTAAAGCCTGTTAAGAATAAACCAGACAGAATCTTGACAAAAACTAGACTTTGAGGATTCAGCAAAGCTGATTGCTATCATTGGCAGCTTCGGTTGCTCGAAAGAGTTTCTAGTCAAGCAAGGAATAATTTCAGACAGTTAATATGTAAATAAAAAAATACATTATAAAAAATGGCTTGCACGTAATGATGATAGGTTGGCGCTGTGGTGTATGCGCTTGCTCTTTTGCGGAAGTAATTTCGCATTTAGTAACTGCGGATAGACGGCGAGAGAAAAAGACATAACAAAGTATGGAGCTACTACAGCTGACTAAGGACGCTATGAAAAGCAGAGACTTGAGCCAGTTAGATTTTATTATGAACATGTAAAAACAGGGGCATGCAGCTTACATATTTAAAGATGTTGAGCAGCAATAAACAATATTATCTTGTAACAGGCAAACGCGTTCCAGAACATTGCCCACACCAAAATTCTTGACTTTTATCAACCAACAGAAAAACAAAAGATGCCAAAGAAAATCGTGCGTTATTGCCTTTGGTATGACCGTCGTGTATTTTGTTGCAACATAATATGGCTGAATAAAAAAATGAACAACAATATATTATTCGCCCAAAGGATATTGGAAGGTATCACAGCAATACAAAAAGCTAAGCCAAGCGGCGGTGGGTCTGTGACAAACAGCAAAGGATATGGTTTTATCTAAACAAGCAATTTGGCAAATTTATTTACCTGGCCCTAGACGAATACGAGACCCACACTTTGTTAATAAAACTCCATCGACACCATCAAATGGATCTTTCTATTATTTTACCTAGATTGGATAGACGAAAAAGATTTAAGTACGCTCTCACAGTCATTGACATGGCTTCAAGATACAAAGAGGAGGAGCCATTAAACAAAGAGTGCTTCTGCTGTTGCTGTCGACTATACCAACTGATATACCAAGAGGGCCACTAACTTATCATCGCATGATAAAGTTGATGATGGAAAAAGAGATTTAACAAGGCCAAGTGAATCAATTATTGTTAAAACATTTGAGTTACCCATTAAAAGAGGCATTCAGGAGTTCACAGATCACAGGCTTTAGTTGAAAACTTTAACAACAGTTAGGCCGAAAGACCTTTTCTCCTTCCGTATCACAGAGAGTTATTGAAAAATTCTCGACAACCACGAATGGGTTAGAAGACTGCCCACAGTTTTGCGCGCAATGAATAATGAGATTAAAGGACTAAAACCAGTACAAGCAATCAAAGAAAAAAACAATAAAATGAGTTGTTGAAAGTAGAGTCATCATCGGCCAATACTATTACCGCTTGGTTTATAAGTAAGGTATCTTTATTTACCGGGTAGAAGCAGAAAGGGGACTCTCTGCTTTCAGGGCAACAGATCAGTTTAGGAGTGTTGCCAGTTCGTATAAAAGAATTGTATAAATGAATCGCCGTGTATTATTTACGAGAAATCTGACACAACTCAACAACAGCCAGCCCTCAAAGAATTTTTGTGAAGGAAGAACTGCAGGCTCCCCCCCTCCCCCCCAACTCCCCACCCCAGCCGCCCACCCAGCCCCTTCCCCCCCAGCCCCCACCCCACCCCCCAACCTCACACTCCCACCCAACCCCACCCCAACCCCACCCCGCCCCCCCTTACCGTAATATATTTGAGTTTAAAATGGAAGCTCAGAAGGAAGTGCTGAAACGAACAAGTTTGGTTAAGGAAGAGAACTTGAAAATGATACGGAATCATTTACATGCGTGTAATGCTATTAAGGAACACATTTTCGGGGGATTAATCTTTGAAGCTAAATCATCCAATCACCTACAACTTAAACCCCCAAATGGGAAAGAATATCTTGAAATAATAAAAAAAAATTCGGAACGCGTCAAGCAAACATGAGATAAGATTTATTGAATTGGATGAAGCTATGATTGAATCTTTAATAAAGTGTTGAAAATATATAAACCCCCTGTTTATTGCGGTTCTCCAGTGCCCAATTGAATCATGAAAACTCTGGATTAAAAAACACCCGTTTGTGTTGTTCTATCTAACGACTTTCTTTGTTATAACCGTTGTGTTGATCTCAGGTAGATTAGATCGTAGTTTTTACCGTGTCATGATGAAAAAGTTCTTATTGCCAATGCAATGCTTCTATGTAGTTGTCATGTGACTATGGTTGACTGCACAACGCTGCGAGATATTCCTTTGCTTTCTTAATGATTTTCTCCTGGCTCGAAATACTGTACATTTTTTACCTTAAACAACAAACTCCTTGATCACTTTCCTGATAATTCATCCTTCATCTTTCCTAAAAACCTTCTTGTTGTAATTGATGCATAGGCGAATACTTTAGGTATCTGATGTGTTCGTAAACCACCCCGACATGCCCTTAGCTACTTCTTTTTCCATGATCTTGTTAGATGTCTTCAGTAGGGATATATATTACAAAACTATTGTATTCTGTGTAAAGCACTCTGGACTCGGGATACGCGGGCTTATAGTAGTCCATTAAAGAAACTCCTACATCAATAGCTTGATTATTCTAAAACAGTAAACCCAATAAATACAGGTTTGCTAATTTGACTTTCTTTCGTTTTCATCATTATGCCAAAAAGTGATCATGAAATCTTTTAAAGCCTGATAATTAGTTTTGAAGTCTGCTTATATTGCTTCATTCTCTATGGTGGACCAATCTGACATCTTTGCGATTTTGCAGGATTCTCCATAGTCTTTCCAAAACAGCTGTTGGTCATCAACTTGAAATAAGTCTTTTTTCTGAAGCATTCTGTGGATTTAGTTCTGAGGGCAGTGGTCTTCATGAGGTATGGTTTCATGAACTGTTCTTGATCAAACGCAATTATGCGAGAACGCTGTCAACTTTTCTAACCATGGTCTTAAATAAAATTGTAGAGTCTGTAATGACAAGACATATTTTTTTTGCCCCGAAGATTGGGCACAAGTTTAGGTGGCTCTCTTGGATCCCATTTTAGACTTTTGCTGCTAATGGTTAGTCATTATGCAGGTATGGTTCATGTGGATATTTAAGCCAACTTCTGGAATGAAGCCGCGCTGCTGATCAGGCGTTAAACAGTTCAACCACTTTTATGCCTTTTGAATATTATTCGTATCCTGTGTCATCTTGAAGTTACGTAAAGGAAGTGATTGCGCATTCCCAACCATAAAGATTGTTTGCGTCTTATTAACATGAGATAGTTTGACCTTTTACTCGGATCATAGTCGTCCAAGTATTTGTTGTTTCTTTATACAGTTAATGAAGCGACGCCTTACTATTCCCCACGCAACCCGTTTTCAATCATCTGAATCATTGGTAAATCTGGAAAATAATAAATCTTAACTCCAGTAAACTTTATATAAGCGTCACCTTCTCTTCCGGCGCAGATTATAATGCGGCGGGATCCAGGCTATAATGTTCATGCAGGTATTTCTATAATTTCAAAGACGTCCGCCAACAACATGTATCGGCCATTAAGTAGGAGGCATGATAGTCTCCCATCGTTGTACACCTTCGAACTTTGCCATGCTTTTGATGCATGTGGTAATCTGAATAATGATGTCATTTCTCTGAGACTAGAAAAGATCGCGCCATTAGGTGGAGTGTATCTTAGTTAACCTTCCCAAATGGTCATGGTACTCATAAGGTAAACGCCCTTTCTATCAAGAGTTTGTGTTACAAACATATTCTTTCCGTATTGGCAGGACTTTTTGGCCATTGCCTGCGACTTAAATGAACCCATCATGTGCTGCATAGAGTCTTAAAAAGACATGTTATTTAAAGTTGATACAATGAACTTTTCTGATGACTGTGAAATGCTATGCTACCTGAAGCATCGTCCAATGCTTTCATTATAAGGTGGGAGTCGTAACATCGCAAGTTATGGAAAGAATACAGGCTGCTTTCTTGTTTTAGGATTAAACTTTAGTTGAATATTGCATTTTACTATGTGCTGCTCCTCAGTACTTTCAACATTTTGTGATCATGGTATCTTACTTTAGGATTGGCTTCCTCACTGAGTCTAATCAACAAAATCTACAGTGAGTGATGAGTCATACTGTTCTTGGTCTTCAGCGCACATTATGATTTCAGATAAATTCAGATTATTAAGAACAAGCATTAAGCACTTGCTGCATGCGTTTTAAGACTGTATTCTGCAGCATCTGGCCCTCTGTATTTTAATGGACGTTGAATGTGCGCCATGACCTAACAATGATGAAGGCAAATGAACTAATCTGATGATTACTCATTAAGACGGTTTTTTCGAAGTTTTGTGGCGCTGGCCCTTCATATGAACAATAAGCGACTCGTAAAGTCTGCGTAAACTGTGTATGGAGAATGTTGCATCGTTTCAGTTCTTAAATAACTTTAGATCCTGGTGGGGGCGTCATTAGTTCTGTATTAACGTCAAATGGGCCGATACAATGTTTCTTATGTTCGCTCGGCTTGAACAATGGCATTTCTTGTTAAAAAATTTTCTGCAGAATTCTTGTTTATGCCCATTCTTTGATCATGCTGCATTAGTTTACTCATTGTTCGAATCACATGTGTAATGAGGTAGCCCCGCATGTGACGAAAACATCAGTAGTAAGTCAACATGATTTTTTCTGGTTCGCCTATTGTTGGACTGTTCTTGGACACTTTAATTGGCACCAAATTTGTTTCCTCATACACATCGTGTATACATAATAACAGTTTATTGTTTGTTTTGTTTCTTCAAACTGATCAAATTTTCGTCTACAATATCAAGGTAAGGGCACTCCAATAAAGTTATGATCATGATGTAAGGTTGTTGTTAGACCTCTCTCTGCGTTTTTGCGGATAAATGCAGCCTTGCGAGAACACACCACATTGAAACATTTGTCGTCTGTATTCTTTATGTTTAAAACTGCTCTTTTTGCAAACTAATGCTGGAGGTAGAAGGAAATTGTAAGCCTTACCAACATTCGGCGCATACTTACGCCTGTTTTAATCTGATCTCTAAGGACTTCACCTCTGACCAACCAGAGCCTTCATTTGGCTTCTTCAGCCGCAGCTCAAGGTGTAAGCAGTTTGTCTGCCAACGGGTGTTAAGTCATTATGTGAAAGAATAGTCTGTTGTTTTGTCGAGACCCCAGGACTTCTAGTTTTCTTCATTTATTGTTACATAGTCGATTAAAACAGCTACAGTACTTTAATCTGGAGGGTCTATGGTTAGTTTACTTGGAACTTGAGAAATAGCATGAACAACGTTGCCTGTACGTTTGTTGGCATCATGACTTCTAGATCAAACATTCTGTGCTCTTGATATCTGCTCTCTCTCAAAGCATTCCTTCAAAAAAAATTCGTCTTGCCCTTCAGATTAATCTTTGCCATGTTGAGTTTCTTTTTCTAATCAAAATATTTATTTAAAGTAAAAAAAAAAAAAAAATTTATCAGATCAATATTCAACGTCTTTTTGTGCTTGGACTCATAAACTAAATGTATTACACCCTTTGGCGTTTGTTACTGTGAGAGGTTTAGAACAGAAGTTTAATGTTCGTTTACTTTTTTTAAAGCATTCCCTTTTTTATCTGCTCGGCGTTGGTGTTGAGATAAATCTTGTCCTCGCCTTCTTTGAAGATGTAACACATTTTGTCGATCATCTGTAGTCATCAAAATCGGATGTAAACGATTTAAATTCTTCATCCGTGTGTTTGAGTCTTAGTGATTTATTTAGTTGTCAGTTTGAACGAGCATAGTTTAGCTTGTTTTTGTTGAACCATTAGCTGTGTGCTTTTGGAGTTAGTTTTTAAATTTTTTGCCAGAAGCACTTAAGCTATATGAACACAGGCCGTGAGCTAAAGACAGCCCGCCTAGAGGTAAAGCTGGGGTGCCCCAACCTGTTGCTAAGTGACCATCTCGCCGTTTCTGATGATAGAGCACTTTTAGTCGATGTTCCAGTATTAAACATATGTAAAAGCATTAAGGCAGCAGAATATCTTCGTTTGGTTTTGCTTTATTTGAAAGGTCCTGCTCTAGTTTTTGTTGCATTTGTGTAAGTTTTAGTTAATCTTGAAGGTTTTTATGTTGGGGCTTTTTAATATCCTTCTTTTGCGGCGCTGTTAGGCACATTTGGTAAACCGTAACAGAACTTGCTTTTTTTTAAATAAAAATAATTTTGCTATGTATCTCTTTTAATCTGTTATCTTTTATATCTCGCTGAGCTTATATTTTAAAAAACAATGTAACATTAAGCGTTTATCGGCTTCTTCTTCTTTATCAATTTGATTGTTTATTACGTCTCTCACAGCTCTCCGCTTCCAATGCTACTGATTATCTCTGTTGACCTTAGGTCAATCCATAAACCGTATTTTGTTGGTAAATATCATCAAGCCTAACATTGTGAGATGTAAATCTTTAGACGCAAGGTCAAAATGTTGGATTTCTACACCTCCCGCCTCAAAAACAGTTTTTATTATTTCATCAAAATGCTGATAAGGTTTAAGCCGCTAGCGTAGATTTGGTTAGGACTACCCTCAATTGTAAATTGCACTTTCGTTATTTTTAGGATATAAAAACTTTTCACTTGCTCTTTGAACGGTTCTTCATATCACACCAGCAATAAAATACCTTTATAGCGATCTTGCTGCGACGCTAAAACTAAAATTCCATATAGTGTATGCCCTGCATTCTGGGTTGTTGTTTGATGAATCACTCTGTCGTAATAATATTGCTAATTTCCTGATATTGTTGATCAATCAGCTCTGCTAAATTAGGGTTGCTAACAACGTCAAATCTCTAACGAGATGTCAGTAATGTGTACTTTGCTTCGGTGTCTGTTGATCTGATAAAACGTTTGTATTCATTATAAAGTTAGTTCATTATGACATTCTGTCTTTTAATGCCCCTTGAATGTACGGACGCTGCGCTTTTAACAACTCAAATCTAAGGGTATGGAAAAGCGATTTCTATATACGCAAAATTTACAGCTGCATACTTTTTACGTCATGTTGTAATCTGCGGCGCCTATTCTATGTTTTGTGCTTCTTCATTTTCTGATTCCTTGAAACGCAAGAGTCAGCCCTTTCTTTCCCGGTTAGCCATAGATCAGATTAGGTTAAAAAATATGGTCTGACAATTGGTAAGAAAATATTACTTGCCTAAAGTTTTATAGATATTTTCTTATCGGATTGCCCGCCCAGATTCCTGTAAACTGTCCTGTTTGGGTCTGTTGTTGAAGCGGTTCTATTTTGAAAGTAAGACGGCGCAGAGGGCCTGGCACAAATCATTCTTCATTTGCTCCTAAGGTCTGGAAATTTGACAGTAAGAATTTGATCTGCATCAATAGTAGATGGATTATTTGGAACAATAATATCCGTTTATTTCCCTTCACGCCAAGGGGCTCTTTCAGTTTCTATGCGGGTTAAGAATCGAGCCATATGTTGCTCCGCCATTTTTATAAAACAAATAAAAAGTTAATTATTTAAAAACATGCAAGAATTGAAGGTGAAGAGAAGATTATGATGTTTTTGATCCTGGAGACGACATGAGTGAAATGATCCCTTTAATACAACATCACTCAACGCTCTCAATGCGGCATGAATAACAGAAAGTAAGGTTAAATCATTTTACGAAAGTTTAGGCCAAGAACCTCCGAATTTATAGACCCAAATGATTTTGAATTAAAAGATGATCATTTGTCTTAAAAACGATCAAGGGCAACTGTTCGGCTTACAACAACCAGACCCACAAAGTTTTTATTTGCCAAGAGTCAATTATACAAAGACATCAGTGTGAAAGATCAAAATGCTTGTCTTGTTAGACCGAAATTAAGGGCGGAGGCAGTTTCTAAACTTCAAAACACACTGCAGGAACTCCCAACTAGCTAACCAATACAAAACATGGAACTTAAAGAATTAAATCAATCGGCAGATAAATAATAAATGAATAGAAGCAGAATCCATTTTTTTTTCAGAAGAAACACGTTAAAGACTATACACGACCGCCGCTACCCATGCGAGAACTAACGCCTTGATCATGCTTTAAGAACCATCAAAGGCGAATACAAACAATTTAGCAAACTAGGTGAACTAGATGAGCATATAAAAAGAAAAAGAAAAAACTCGTTGAGGCTGATGACCGCATCGTAGGGCGTGAGATTAAAGAAAGAATAACCCAAAGACTAAAAGATCTTGAACAAGAAAGATCAGCAAGACTAGAAGCGCTAACTACTAACCGGACCAATTACGAACTCAAGTGAATAGAATAAGAGAAACTATCGAAAAAATTTTATTGAAGACACGACACTAGCGAACGAATACGACCACTGTTTAGAGAGCAAGGTGTCACATTAGCAAGCGTATATAACAGCCTTAGGATTTGCAATAAGCACACTGGTGTTGGCTATTACAGGCGGCGGCGGAGGTCCAAAGTCCAGTGCCTCCGCCGCCACCGCCATCCGCCTCCACCTGATAAATCATGGGTAAAAAAACAGCTTGATCATCTTGCAAGTTTATTAAAAAAATTAGCTGGTAAAGCCGTGACGCTTTACCAGGAATATTGGGGAGTATTGTCAGCTGGCTTTTGTCTCTGCAAGCAAAGTAGTTGGCTTTATGGCCGAGCACTTATGGACATTAGTTCTTGTAATAGTTGGGTTACTATTTAGTAAGATAAAGACCAAGTAATCCTATGCCAGTTAATCCAAGAACAAGCGCTGTCTTTTCATATTCATGGTCATCGCGAACAGAGTCCGCGAGCTTTGCTGAGTCTTCAATGACTTTGGGGGTTGGACTTCGGGGATTAGATGACTTAATCTTGGGTGTTCTTTTATTGGTTGTAATATTACTGGCTCAGAATTTATGTCGTTTTTCCAACCTTCTGTTCATTGCCTGCTATAAGAATTTCATTATTATAGTTTATTATTGTACCTATCTGGAGTCTGAGGTCAGAAGGCAGCATGTATAAACCAGTGCCAACAGCAAAGTCTACTTTCGATCTTGCGTATTGTAAAACATGTTGGTACCTTTGAATACTTGAAGGTAAATCAACTGTAGAATTAATGGCGTCCTCTAAAATTTGCTAAGTATTGTTTTTGTGCGTCAAAGCCAGTAAGAAGGATCAGTTATGCTCGATCTTGCCTGTGCTTGCGAACCTAGCAAACACCAAACGTAAGTACGAATAGAGTCGTTTATTCGTTCTATTCCCGCCCTGGTTAGGCCCTTAGAAGTGTCTAAGATAAATGTTGTCCATGCTGTTTTATGCTCTTGCTGTAGGGCCCCGGGCTCAACAGTTGTGCAAAAGAAAGGATTTGAAAGGAGGATGCCAGTCATAGTTATCTTTCTGTGCGTGCCCCGAAAATAAAGGTCGCCTAGGCCATGATTATGATCCAACTTTTGTCTAAAGCCTGTCTGATGTTAATATTGAATTCGTTACAGATCCTTTCAAAAGCCTTCATGTCTATTCTGTTGCTGAGTGGATTAATGGTTTGTCATTTGGTAATGGCGCTTGCAGTTCAGTCAAAATACGTCTGAAGGTGTAATAAAAATGAAATCTGTACACTGACCTCACCAAAGGATCATGTGATTTAAATGATCGGCATACGACACTCCACACCCAGTTGATGCGCAAAACACAGCAAAGTTTAACTGGTTCTGATAAAACTGCATCGGATGACTAACACCGCTTCTTGATGTGGTCGTTTTCAATAGGGGGGTTAAGATAGCTCTTCAATGGAGTACTCACCTTTTTATGAAAAGAGGCAGTCTGGGTCACAGCAATGTCAGAGTATCAGTTGCTATATTTTTAAGATTGTAGTGCGGCCCAACAGAATATTTTGCACCAGTATATTTGATGCACTCATTTTTATTTCGTTTAAAAAAATGTTTGTAACAATAACAACCCCAAGACCGCCCTTCGTTTTTAGAACATGCTATGATAACGAATGCGGAGCCAAAATGGTTGCACTTCATGAAATATTTTACAAAGTCGTATGGTTTAATTATAAGTGAAACCAGGAGAATAATAAGGTTCTAAAAGTGACAAAACAGGGGCCCAAGTTAGCAGTTAACAATACCTGATGGTTATTACGGGTTTTGCTCACTAAAAGAAGCAATGAGTAACTTTGACATTACTCTCAAACTTAACAATGCAAATCTAAAAGCAATGTTAACATTCAAGCCTGAAGAAGAAGGAGGTTACTATTTTGATAAAGAGCTAGCTAAATGTTAGGCTTTACAGCTAACAATTATATATTTAGAGTTACACACAACCAAAACTACTTATGAGGGGAAAGCCCGCTCGATCTTGCATTACATTCATTACTCTATGTTCATTTGGATGAGCTGAGCACTGATGAAAACTTATATGACGGAAGGCCCTCAACTGTTTTAAGAGCTCTTCCATCTGGAAAAGCTGCATATTGCGATTAGTGAAATTATACAATTCCCTAATTTACAGTTAAAGGATTAGTTTGTGGGAGGGTTGGATCATTTAATATAAAAATCAAAGACAAAGCGGGGAAAGTTTTTAAAATGTGATAACCTGCACATTGTTTTGGAAATAAAATAATACGTTACTAAAAAATAATGTCGCGTGGGCCAGAAGAATCGGGAGTTACATTAGCGCCTGTGAGGTGTATAACCTTAGAATTAAAAGACCTTGCAGACGTTGCGGATTTGAACAGAACGGTGAGATAGGCGCTTTGTATGGTTTTGAGTACACTAAAGTTTGGTGATTATAAACGCAAAGAGGTTGGCGACAGCAAAAAGTTTCCTAAACTAGAACAACTGCGAAATCTAGAGGCAAATAATGTTGGCCAGTATGAATATAAAATAGTTCGAAAACCTGACCTCAAATGGCACTTAGAACCATATTTAGAATGGGACATAAAATTTGAATTCATAAGCCCATTTACATATTTTAGCCGCCAAAAAAGTTTCAGAAAAGCATTCAACTCTGGCCCTTTACATGTAAGTCTTATGCCGGACGACAATAGTCGGAAAGAAATTGAAATAACGCCGTATGGGAAAAAGCAGTACATCCTCCACAGAAAAGAAACAGTTGTAAAAAAAGCTTCTACAAATTACAGTTCTTTCCAAGCAGAAAATTAGGAGACACGTTCACAATGATATTTGAAATTTCTGTCTTTAAAGATGTGGAGAGGGATGGGGTTGTGGGCGTTAGTGATGACCTTATAAAAGGAATTAAAATAGCTGGCAAAACTTAGACCCTTAAACGCCTTAACGTTGTTGTCGTCGTTCTTCACAATGGCGAGGATATTAAGATCATAACAACAAGCAACAAAATCAATGTTGACTTAAATAGAAACAATCTTACAGAACTAAATTGGATTAATCTTACACATTTAGGCCTCATAGGGTTTTATTATACTGAACAAGTTTGACGGAGAGTATGATAAAATAATAACTGGATTAGATTAAGTTCTGTTATAAAACTATGGAGCAGTTAAACTTTATGACAAAAACTCCTCATTGCTCATTGATTTGTGGGCAGACTGGTTGTGGAAAAACAATATTTATCCTCGACCTGTTACAAACAGTTTATCGTTATAATTTTGATCATATTGTAATTTTCTGCCCAACACTTAAATGGAACAAAGCATATCATAATAGAAGGTTTTATATGGACAGATGATGACATATATTTAGTTGATCCTAGCAATAAACTGAGTGAGTGTTTAGAACAGTTTTATAGACTGTTTGAAGGAACGCAGACACTATTTATTATAGATGACTGTTCGGCAGAAAGAGACATAGTTAAAAAAAGAAATACTTTGTCAAAACTGGCTTTCAGTGGAAGACATGCTGGAATAAGTGGGGATTTAGTAAAAATATAACTCATTTTAAAGACTTAGAAACAGTTAAAGACTGTCATTAAAAACTCATTAATTTCAGTATGTTAAAATCAGGACTTTAGAGAAACTAAAAGTTTTAATTGTT
>JAFLJL010003051.1:10000-17500 GCA_018398815.1 Conus ventricosus | reverse complement strand
ACCTCCAATCTAAACAGTGATCTCAACGGCTACATCATCGACTCAACAGTGATCTCAACGGCAACATCATTGACTCAACAGTGATCTCAGCGGCAACATCATTGACTCAACAGTGATCTAAAACGGCTACATCATTGACTCAGCAGTGATCTCAACGGCTACATCACTGACTCAACAGTGATCTCAACGGCAACACCATTGACTCAGCAGTGATCTCAACGGCAACACCATTGACTCAGCAGTGATCTCAACGGCAACATCATTGACTCAACAGTGATTCAGCGGCAACATCACTGACTCAACAGTGATCTCAACGCCAACATCATTGACTCAACAGTGATCTCGACGGCAACACCATTGACTCAACAGTGATCTCAACGGCAACATCATTGACTCAACAGTGATCTCAACGGCAACATCATTGACTTCAAGGAAACATTTGATGGTGAAGGTCTTTGGCAGATTTTTGGGTGTCATGGCAAAGATCTCCCCCAAGTTTCTGCGCCAGCCTCAAGAATTGCAGTAGCTCGATTCTCCCAACAATAGCTTTGGGATGAGTATTTTCGAGTCTAAAGTCGCAGGAATAAGACAAGAAACAGTACTAAGAATAAAAATTTGGGTTTTACATTTGTAACCCGCCGATTTGTAAGCAGCCGCCGATTTGTAAGCGCTTACAAATCGGCGCACATTGCATGACTTGTAAAACGCCGATTTGTAAGCAGCGCCGATTTGTAGAGCGCTTACAAATCGGCGGGCTAGGCCCCCGCCGATTTGTAAGCGCTGCTTACAAATCGGCGGGTGCTTTACATATCGGCGGATTAAGTCCCCACCGTTTTGTAAAGCGCTTTACAAAACGGCGGGCGGTTATATCCTGCTTCTTTGGATTAAAACGATCAGCTTTTACTACGCTTTCATTGATTATTCCTTCGAATGAGACTATAAAAACCCAGGTTCCGTGTGTGAACGCATGCATAACATCTTGCACACACGGATTAAGCCCCCGCCGTTTTATAAAGCGCTTTACAAAACTGCGGGCGCTTTATATCCTGTTTCTTTGGATTGAAACGATAAACTATAATTACGCTTTCATTGATTATTCCTGCAATTTTGATGACTTTCTATTTCATCAAAACGGCAGACTGAAATGTGATGTGTGTGTGTGTGTGTGTGTGTGTGTGTGTGTGTGTGTGTGTGTGTGTGTGTGTGTTGTGTGTGTGGTGTGTGTGTGTGTGTGTGTGTGTGTGTGTGTGTGTGTGTGTGTGTGAGTGTGTGTGTGTGTGTGTGTGTGTGTGTGTTGTGTGTGTGTGTGTGTGTGTGTGTGTGTGTGTGTGTGTGTGTGTGTGTGTGTGTGTGTGTGGTGTGTGTGTGTGTGTGTTCATGTGTGTGTGAGTATACGTGTATGTATATCAGTTTGTGTATGTAAGCCTGTGCAGATGTGTGTGTTTGAGGAAGGGGGGGGGGGGAGTAAACAGTCTATTTTTTTGCCCTGACTCACTCACACAGTCAAATTTCGAAGTCGAAAGCAGAGGACATTGTTGACATGTTTTTATTCATACTTGTTCATTTCTGTAAACGTTATATGAACGACAAAGTGAACTAAAATTGTTTGTTTTAAACGCAATTTTAAGCACTTTTTCACAGTCGAAAATATAAACACATTTTTCGACACTCAAATTAAAACGAAATCGTAACTCAGCTTATACTGAGTGAAAGAATAGGAAAAGTTCATCTAGTGTGCAGTTTTCATACTTTCCCCAGTATATTTCACTAAAAGAATAGATATGATTCCCAGACACAATCAGTAAAAAGACAATGCAGGAAAATTATTCGTGGATGCTGAAAATGTTATTTGTAAACACAAAAAAAACAAACAAACAACAGCCGTTTGCATGTTGAATCAAAATTTAGTGGTGGACAGATGAAAATGAAACAACAAAAAATCATACGCTTACTCCCTCTTGGAATTGTGTGCATCAAAGCAAAGTTAAATCATAATTACACATCTTTGTTATTTTTTTATGGCCGCAGCAGGATAGTTGCCCATTTTGATACATAAACTGAACTTGAAACGAACATAATTTGTTTAATTGTACAAGTTGTAACGGAAAAATTCCAGACCACTGAACATAATGTGATAAGTAAACCTATTTTCTTTTCTAAACATGTTGAATGCTTGGACAAGTTCACCTGCAAAATATCGTTTTAAAATTGCTACACGTTTTCTTCAGTAGAGTCTAGAAAAAAAATATGCAGTAGAGTGTTGGTTGGATTTCATCTGCTTTCGTGTCTCAAACAAATGAAATTCCAAGTTTGAAAGCTCCACCCATGATGGTAATAATTATGTGTTGTACTTCAAAGGAATACGAACACATCATCTAATGAATCTTCTGCCTCTGTTGATAACCGGCATAAAACTACATCTTAGCTAAAATCAGAAATTTTTGACAAGATTATTTTGGATTTCTCACTTTCAAAATGAATAACGTCCTTCATTTTGGCCCAAATTCACTGTTTGACAGCTAGTTAGTGTAGAACGAGTTCAGGGGTACAATTTATGACGTTGCTGACCAGTGGTCAGTGTCATTGACCAGTGGTCATTTTTGCCTTATTTCTCTGTTTGACTGCCAGTTAGTGAATAACGAGTTCATGTGAACAATTTATTACGTCGAAATTGGGTCAAAATGGCCACTGGTTAATGACACTCCCCAGTGGTCAGAAATGTCATAAATTGTTCACATAAACTCGTTCTACACTAATTAGCTGTCAAACAGTAAAATTGTGCCTAAAAGACCACTGGTCAATGACACTGCATGACCACTGGTCAACCACACATGAATTGTCCACATGAACTCGTTCTACACTAGCTGTCAAACAGTGGAAATGGGCAAAAATGACCACTGGTCAATGACACTGACCATTGGTCAGCAACGTCATAAATTGTTCACATGAACCCGTACTATACTGATCAGCAGTCAAGCGGTGAAAATAGGCCAAGTGACCATCGATGAGTGACCTGGATAGTAATAATACTAAGAAAGAGGACATTAATTTCACTCAGGGATCATTTCACTAGATAGTCGCAACGCCAAGCTACTAACTTCTGAAACGTTACTAGTACTACTATCTTCTGAAAACACTACTATAATTTTCATAAGTTAGTCGCATTACTACTATCTTATGAAAATTATAGTAGTGTTTACAGAAGATAGTAGTACTAGTAATGTTTCAGAAGTTAGTCGCTTGACAGACATGTCAGTCCGCCATCTTGATGAGCAAAATAGAAAGCCATCAAAATTGATAATAATAATAATGAATACTTATATAGCGCCTATTCTCGGCTAGAGGCCAAGCTCTAAGCGCTTTACAATCAACACCCGTTTACACAACGGGCTGCCTACCTGGGTAGTGCCGACTGAAGAGCTGCCAGCTGGCGCTTCATTCAGTCGTTTCCCGTGTCATCCATTCAGTATCGTTCAATATCGATCATTCATTTTCCTTACTTCCTTCATTCTTTCCATTTCTCACGCAGGGTGCATTCTATGTGTAACGTGTCATTCATACCAACGGCCAAACTGGCCTACTCTTCCGAACGTTGGTGATGGGATTTTACGTGTGTGCAAGATGTTATGCATGCGTTCACACACGGAACCTCGGTTTATAGTCTCATTCGAAGGAATAATCAATGAAAGCGTAATAAAAGCTGATCGTTTTAATCCAAAGAAGCAGGATATAAACCGCCCGCCGTTTTGTAAAGCGCTTTACAAAACGGTGGGGACTTAATCCGCCGATATGTAAAGCACCCGCCGATTTGTAAGCAGCGCTTACAAATCCGCGGGGGCCTAGCCCGCCGATTTGCAAGCGCTCTACAAATCGGCGCTGCTTACAAATCGGCGGTTTTACAAGTCATGCAATGTGCGCCGATTTGTAAGCGCTTACAAATCGGCGCTGCTTACAAATCGGCGGGTTACATTCTATTTTTGTTAAATGATATTGAGCATACCACTTTCATATATCCCTATGGGAGGTTCTTGGGAAATAAAAGAATTCTTGTGTTGTTTTGCCCAGCCTTATCTTTTCTTGTGTATGGTCAATCTTACCGTGGTAACAAAACTTCGCAAAATGTCCTCACTTACTAGACGAAACTTTTGTGATAACTTTAAAAAAAATGTAACTCATTATAATGTCCAAAATCAACCAAATAATTGAAAGTTGTTTTTGTTGTTGTTGCTTTATATACATACAACTACAATGCTTCATTTTCATACAATGATTTCTTGGGGGAGAGAGGGGTTAGAGACGGATGAAGGGGACAGGGACAAACATGACCACCCTTAAAGGGGTCATTGCTCAGACAGAACATTAAAGCAAACCCTAAATTTCCCGGTGAAGATCATCAGCGGAGGATGGAATTTGATGATTTCCAAAAATACGTCCTGCATCTTTCCCAAACCCAAACTTGACCCCAAAATGTTCCGGAGCCCAGGGTCAGTGACGTGAGTGGCTGCGGTTCCCCCGGAGAGTCCTGAAGACAGGCCGGTTGCCCTGGATGGCATGGGAAAGCCGTTGTCAGGGGCGGGTCGTTGCTGTCGTACTTGGCACTGGAGGTGGAGCTGTGGTTGTAGCTGTCCTGAGAACCTGCACTCTGCTGCTGGGCTGTGGGAGTCCTGTACCGCTGGCACTGTCGCTGTCCTGAGAACCTGCACTCTGCTGCTGACTGTGGGGTCTGTACCGCTGGCACTGTCGCTGTCCTGGGGAACCTGCACTTGCTGCTGACTGTGGGGGTCTGTACCGCTGGCACTGTCGCTGTCATGAGAACCTGGGACTCTGCTGCTGACTGTGGGAGTCTGTACCGCTGGCACTGTCGCTGTCCTGAGAACCTGCACTCTGCTGCTGACTGTGGGAGTCTGTACCGCTGGCACTGTCGCTGTCATGAGAACCTGCACTCTGCTGCTGACTGTGGAGTCTGTACGCTGGCACTGTCGCTGTCATGAGACCTGCACTCTGCTGCTGACTGTGGGAGTCTGTACGCTGCACTGTGCTGTCTGGAACTGCTCTGCTGCTGACTGTGGGAGTCTGTACCGCGGCATGTCGCTGTCTGAGAACCTGCACTCGCTGCTGGACTGTGGGAGTCTGTACCGCTGGCACTGTCGCTGTCATGAGAACCTGCACTCTGCTGCTGACTGTGGGAGTCTGTACCGCTGGCACTGTCGCTGTCCTGAGAACCTGCACTCTGCTGCTGACTGTGGGAGTCTGTACCGCTGGCACTGTCGCTGTCCTGAGAACCTGCACTCTGCTGCTGACTGTGGGAGTCTGTACCGCTGGCACTGTCGCTGTCCTGAGAACCTGCACTCTGCTGCTGACTGTGGGAGTCTGTACCGCTGGCACTGTCGCTGTCATGAGAACCTGCACTCTGCTGCTGACTGTGGGTAGTCTGTACCGCTGGCACTGTCGCTGTCATGAGAACCTGCACTCTGCTGCTGACTGTGGGAGTCTGTACCGCTGGCACTGTCGCTGTCCTGAGAACCTGCCACTCTGCTGCTGACTGTGGGAGTCTGTACCGCTGGCACTGTCGCTGCATGAAACTGCACTCTGCTGCTGACTGTGGGAGTCTGTACCGCTGGCACTGTCGCTGTCCTGAGAACCTGCACTCTGCTGCTGACTGTGGGAGTCTGTACCGCTGGCACTGTCGCTGTCCTGAGAACCTGCACTCTGCTGCTGACTGTGGGAGTCTGTACCGCTGGCACTGTCGCTGTCCTGAGAACCTGCACTCTGCTGCTGACTGTGGGAGTCTGTACCGCTGGCACTGTCGCTGTCCTGAGAACCTGCACTCTGCTGCTGACTGTGGGAGTCTGTACCGCTGGCACTGTCGCTGTCCTGAGAACCTGCACTTGCTGCTGACTGTGGGAGTCTGTACCGCTGGCACTGTCGCTGTCCTGAGAACCTGCACTCTGCTGCTGACTGTGGGAGTCTGTTACCGCTGGCACTGTCGCTGTCATGAGAACCTGCACTCTGCTGCTGACTGTGGGAGTCTGTACCGCTGGCACTGTCGCTGTCATGAGAACCTGCACTCTGCTGCTGACTGTGGGAGTCTGTACCGCTGGCACTGTCGCTGTCATGAGAACCTGCACCTGCTGCTGACTGTGGGAGTCTGTACCGCTGGCACTGTCACTGTCATGGTTTCTGGATAAACACAGACAGAGAAGATGAGACAGACAGACAGACAGACAGACAGACAGCGACAGAAAGGCAGACAGACAAACAAAAAAGACAGGCAGACAAAGACAGACAGACAGACAGTGACAGAGAGACAAAAAGACAGACAGACAGATCGGCAGACTGTGACAGGGAGTCAGACAGACAGGCAAAAAGACAGGCAGACAGAGACAGGCAGATAGACAGACAGACAAACAAAGAAATATGGACAGACAGACAGACAGGGAGACAGAGAGACAGGGAACAGAAGACAAACAGGACAGAGGGACAGGCAGGCGGGCGAGCAGGCAGAGATGGACAGCGACAGATAGACAGACAGGCAAAGATGACAGACAGACTGACGAGAGAGACAGACAGACAGACAGAGAGACAGGAACAGGACAGAGAGACAGGCAGACAAAGACAGACAGACAGACAAAATGACGGGCAGAGACAGACAGACAGAAAGACAGAGAAACAAACAGACAGACACACAGGCAGACAGACATAGATGAACAGATAGACGACACCGACAGAGAGACAGGCAGACAGACAAAAAGACAGACAAGCAGAGACAGACAGACAAAAATAGAAACAGACAGACAGCGAGACAGAGAGACAGGGAAAAAGAGAGACAGACAGGCAGACAGAAAGGGCAAAGACAGGGGTAGCGAGAGATGCAGAGAAAGAAAACAGACAGACAGAGATAGAGAGAGAAGGACAGGACTGATAAAAGAAAGAAGAAAAAGGAAACACCGAAGGTGCTGGGGAGGACCCAGAGAAGCACTGTCTTCACCTGCCCTTAGAGCAGTCCTGTACCACCCTTGGAGGCCTGCGCTGTGTTGACGATGGGTACAGGCACGCACAGGACACTCCATTAAGATATCAAGGGACATAACTGCTCCTGAACAGGGTAAATTAGACTACAGGATGCAGCTCATAACAGCCTTAAAGTAGCATCCCCATGGGTGTACCAGCCCGTATTTCATGACTGCAGAGCCCACCGGCGAAAAACACCACCCTCCAGCTGCCGAGCACACCCCACAGACCCAACACCCCTGCCAACGGACAGATGAAGACAGTGCCACTCCAGACACAGCCAAGCTTTCGCCATAGGGTCTTATGTGCCCTCAAGAGACAGAGATAGAGAGAGAAGGACAGACTGATAAAAAGAAAGGTGTACACGTACTTGGTGTTGTAAGGACAGACTGATAAAAAGAAACCTCTACATGTAACTGTGTTGTAAGGACAGACTGATTAAAAGAAACCTCTACATGTAACTGGTGTTGTAAGGACAGACTGATAAAA
>JAFLJL010003051.1:0-5000 GCA_018398815.1 Conus ventricosus | reverse complement strand
CTTGTACTAGGGTATGGAGAAGAGCGGCGTAAGATGATATGTAGGTGTGGAGGAAAGTGGCAATGAGATTGTCATGTAGGTATGGAGGAAAGTAGCAATGAGATTGTCATGTAGGTATGGAGGAAAGTAGCAATGACATTGTCTTGTAAGTGTGGAGGAAAGTGGCAATAAGATTGTCTTGTAGATGTGGGGAAAGTGGCAATAGGATTGTCTTGTAGGTATGGAGGAAAGTGGAAATAAGATTGTCTTGTAGCTATGGGGGAAAGTGGCAATAAGATTGTTTTGTAGGTGTGGAGGAAAGTGGCAATAGGGTTGTCTTGTAGGTAAGAAGGAAAGTGGAAATAAGATTGTCTTGTAGCTATGGAAGAAAGTGGCAATGAGATTGTTTTATAGGTGTGGAGGAAAGTGGCAATAATATTGTCTTGTAGATATACTTGAGGGTGGCAATCGAGGAGAGTGGCAATAAGATTGTCTTGTAGTAAAGTATAGAGAAGGGTGGCAATAAGATTGTCTCGTAGTGAGGTGTGGAGGAAAAAGGCAATCAGATTGTCTTGTAGTGAGGTATGGAGGAAAGTGGTAATCAGATTGTCTTGTAGTGAGGTATGGAGGAAAGTGGTAATCAGATTGTCTTGTAGTGAGGTATGGAGGAAAGAGGCAATATGATTGTCTTGAGGTGAGGTATGGAGGAAAGAGGCAATAAGATTGTCTTGAGGTGAGGTATGGAGGAAAAGTGGCAATAAGATTGTCTTGAGGTGAGGTATGGAGGAAAAGTGGCAATAGATTGTCTTGAAGTGAGGTGTGGAGGAAAAAGGCAATAAGATTGTCTTGAAGTGAGGTGTGGAGGAATTTGTAGATCAGACCATCGTTTGTTAGTGTCAACACACCAGCAGTTCCTTTTGAATTGGTGTGTAAGTCTTAAGCGTAAACATTGTACAAAATAGAGGAGAAAGATGAAAACTTTCAGATATTCCCAGGGGCATTTTATTAGGTTCAGACATCTGGTCTCCAGAACGTAGAATGACGGTTCACTCTTGAAGTGCTGCTGCAATCCATCGTGTGAGTGTCCTGCTGACACCATAGTCAAGGAGTAGGTGCATAAGAAGCGAAAACTGGACTTTGTTATGTGCATCTTCCAGGTCTTTTGCAACCAGAATCATTCACATACTTTATAGGCAAAAGTCCTGCGTTTTTTCCATGTACTTTTACATGTTCTGTAGCCTCCTCAATAGGAGTGAGGAAATCCCTTGCTATAATGTGTTCTGTGAGCTTTCCTAATATATTTTGCATAGTGAGTATACAGTAGCCACGTGGCTGTTCAAGTGCTGTACTTCTGTCATCAATGTCAGTTTGAGCTTGATGTTGATTTAATTTGGTCATTTTTTTTTCCTCTTCGTCCAAATCCAGTTGATTACTGTTCCATGATACTTTTCAGTCAAGCCAATCCTTTTTCCTCATTGGTCTGGAGCTTTGTGGTTCTATCAGCGTCTAATATAACTGATGTGTCATTTGCACAGCGATGATGAACTGTCAAAAATGAGTGGATGCTGTGTCTTAGTTAAGTGACTCACAAAATTGTCGCCGTTTAGTTTCTTTTGCTCCTTCAGCTGTACGTTGAACTGCTCAGCCTTTTGATCACATATGATTCAATACTCGTGACACGTCTTCAGAACGCAGACAAAACACTAAGTCCTCATACTAGGTGCCAGTTTCAGTTCAACTGGATGAAGAATTTCCACGAACAGAAGAATGTCACAGGCTACCAAGTGTAGACGGAAGAGCAGCACCTTTGTGTGTAAAACAGGCCGACTTGAGAGACAAGTTCCCGAAATGTTGCAGCAAGGGAACCAGACAATACCGTCCCACAGTTCAGTGCCATCATGGAAAAGAGACCAGTTCCCAGAACTCAGTCACCATTCTCGACCTGTTCACAAGGGGGACCGTTACAGGTGGTGTGCTGCTGTGTGTATAACTGTCTGACTCTCAGATGTTTGGATGCGTGTAACGATTTTTCCCTACATACGCCCACACCACACGAACATGGACAGTCAGGCAACACACAAACTATGTTTCTTCCCTTTTATGTGCTGCCTGAGCCATCAAGACATTACAAACACATATCTCCAGAAATCTTAACATAATTCGGCAGGCACAAAGTCAATACACGCCACCACCCAGCGCGCAAATCAACAATTTATATCAGCAAGGGTCTGTAACAAACCCAAAACCCGCCGACACATGCGGCGGTACAACCAGAGCAAGTAGCTATGTAAAACTGTAAGAGAGTTCAACGACTTCCTCTTCCAGCAGGAGCTTTAGCAGTCGCTCTCAGCAACACAACATTCACACAAACTGTCACAATAAACATTTTGCTGGCACAGACCTCGCTGGCACCGTCAGTAGTGTCCTAACAGACACAGTTCACACACTTGGCTGCACCAAGCCCAAGTCACAGTCTGTAGCACCAACCAGGGTACTCACACGGCAAGCAGAGTCACTCAAGAACACAGTTCCAAGTGGTGTGCCACAGGGCACCCCCGCACAGAGGCAATCACGTTGGACCACCGACCTGGCGGTCAGCCTCTCCACATCAGTACACTACTCACGTGGCGGTCAGCCTCTCCACGTGAACAAGACGAGACAGCGGCTGGGGCACGGGCTGCACCCCCACTCCTGATGGTAACCAGTTCCAGGCCGGGCTCAGGGGCCTCACCGACACCTGGGGAACTGTATAACTGCATTGGTTACTAGCCTGCTGCCTAAATATCTCTTGTCCTTGCCATGTCACTAAGAGTCACTCTTTACATACAACATTTCACTAGAATTTGGGGAAAATATACCCATAATATAGTCTACTAAGTTTCAATACAATGTGTGCACTACAATAGAAAGATTCATCAATTAGCACATGAGTGATTACATTGAAGAATACAACAAATATTTCCTCATGTAACCCTTTTAAAAGTACCAGAATACAATTATTACAGTTAAAGGAAACGATTTCCACTTGTCCTCTTTATCAAGAAAAGAACGTTTTCCATTTTCCCACATCATCACTTGACGTGCCACAACAGGGATCAGAATACATTTCCCAATACAATGATTTTCATTCCAAAACTTCCAGAACTAACCAACACTCACACCATCATAATACTTTAGGGAAAAAATAAACTTTTTTTTTTAAAATATACATTGATTTGATTTGATTTCTTTTCCCCAATTACACATAAGTTTACGTAATCTCTCTTCCATCCACACACTCCATTCTTCTCATCCACCTCTCGACTCACACACTCATTGACCACAGCTTCCTAAGTCACCCTATGTCTTGTTAAGTCTTGTCAATCACAAGATCAATTAAGGAACAATTAAATATCTTAGGCCTTCACTAAGAACTGGAAATCTTAGACCACCTGAAGGGAAAACCAACCCTATTAATGCTAACCCTAACTTTCATTTAACTCGTCACAACTCTATTAATACTAATCCTAATTTTCATTTACCTAGTCACAGCTCTATTAAATACTAACCCTACCTTTCATTTAACTCGTCACAACTCTATTAATACTAACCCTAACTTTCATTTAAACTCGTCACAACTCTATTAATACTAACCCTAACTTTCATTTAACTCGTCACAACTCTATTAATACTAACCCTAACTTTCATTTAACTCGTCACAACTCTATTAATGCTAACCCTAACTTTCTTTTAAAACTCGTCACAACTCTATTTAATACTAACCCTAATTTTCATTTAAACTCGTCACAACTCTATTAATACTAACCCTACCTTTCATTTAACTCGTCACAACTCTATTAATACTAACCCTACCTTTCATTTAACTCGTCACAACTCTATTAATACTAACCCTAACTTTCATTTAACTCGTCACAACTCTATTAATACTAACCCTAACTTTCATTTAACTGGTCACTGTACTAATACTAATCCCAACTTTCTTTTAAAACTGGTCACTGTATTAATACTAACCCTAACTTTCATTTAACTGTTCACACAAATAGTCACCTGATTTCACCAAAACTAAGCTGGGAGTCTCTCTTTGGCACCATAGAGTTGCTTCCAGACCAGCAAATCTACAGAGACTGAAAGGAAATCCTCGCTCACCTGACTGACAATAAAATACGGGTGAGTAGCTGTCAGATAAACAGTTAAATAGGTGAACAGGTAAACTGGCACCATCTCAGAACTGTCCCACAGTTTGGGACCGGACAAAAATGGTCCATCACAGTCACACGGTCAAAACCAAAGAGGAGATCAATAGCCCTTGATTGTACGGAGCAGGCATACCCTAAAGAGCTGTGGACCATGCATATATAGGCAGCTATCAGAAACGGAGGTGGATGAATCTTTCTGACGTTGAAAGACGGAACACCTGTCCGACAAATCATCCCCACTGGCAAGTTCTCCACAAACTTCAAGGCTGAGACAGACGCACTACTGACAGCCAGAGTATTGTGTGAGGTCAGAGAGGCCATACATCCGAGTTGTTACCTTTTCTGATTCCTTGTCAACACTGCAGGCTGTACAAAACCTCAAAACAAGGAACTCAGCTCTCTGGTCTCTGTCCTGGAGCTTGAAGTCTCCTTCAAAGAAGCCAAGACCTTCTACACCGCTGGTGAAGGACAACGTACTACGGGGAAGGACAGTGCACCACGGTGAAGGACAGCTGCACCATGGTGAAGGACAGCTGCACCACTGGTGAAGGACAGCCGCACACTGGTGAAGGACACTAATCACGGTGAAGTCAGTGCACACTGTGAAGGCCTGCACCACTGGTGAAGGGACCACACTGGAAGGACAGCTACATCACTGGTGAAGGAAGCTACATCACTGGTGAAGGACAGCTGCACCACTGTGAAGGACAGCTACATCACTGGTGAAGGACAGCTGCACACGGTGAGGGCACTACATACTGGGAAGAAGCTACATCACTGGCAAGACAGCTAACTGCACCACTGGTGAAGACTTGCCACTGGTGA
>JAFLJL010003050.1:32500-44521 GCA_018398815.1 Conus ventricosus | reverse complement strand
CTCTCACTCTAAGTGTTTGTAAGCTGTCTTACTGTTACCGCCCCCCTCCCCCCCCACTCTCACTCTCTCTCTCTCTCTTCTCTGCCTCTCTCACTCTAAGTGTTTGTAAGCTGTCTTCCCTGTTACCGCCCCCTCCCCCACCTCTCCTCTCTCTCTCTCTCTTTCTCTGCCTCTCTCACTCTAAGTGTTTGTAAGCTGTCTTACTGTTACCCCCCCCCTCCCCCACCTCTCTCTCTCTCTCTCTCTTTCTCTGCCTCTCTCACTCTAAGTGTTTTGTAAGCTGTCTTACTGTTACCGCCCCCTCCCCCACCTCTCTCTCTCTGCCTCTCTCACTCTAAGTGTTTGTAAAGCTGTCTTACTGTTACCGCCCCCTCCCCCACCTCTCTCTCTCTGCCTCTCTCACTCTAAGTGTTTGTAAGCTGTCTTAGCCGTTCCGTTTCTTCGACCAACCCTTCATTTCTTTCTTCCCCTTCATTTCTTTCTTCCCCTTCATTTCTTTCTTCCCCTTCATTTCTTTCTTCCCCTTCATTTCTTTCTTCCCCTTCATTTCTTTCTTCCCCTTCATTTCTTTCTTTCCCCTTCATTTCTTTCTTCCCCTTCATTTCTTTCTTCCCCTTCATTTCTTTCTTCCCCTTCATTTCTTTCTTCCCTCTGATTTCAACATCTGTTTTACCCACTGCCCACCACCCCTCCCCACCACAACTTTTCCCACTTCCCTCCCACTCCCTGCAATTGTCACAGTCCTCCCCCCCCCCCCCCCCCCCCCCCCCCCCCTCTTTCAACCCACGCTGATATTCCGCTTCAAAGTCCGACATGGCTTCGCTTCGCGCGCACTACTGGCGCATAAAAAAGGCGAGTAATGCTACCGTCTAGCACAAGCCTGGTTCACTGTTGATCTCCCCACTATGCTAAATGGGTCACTGTCTTCAATCTGGAGATCAGATGAGAACTGGAATTGATGTCAGGAGCAAGGAGACAGACAGACAGACAGACAGACACACACACACACACACACACACACACACACACACACACACACACACACACACACACACACTAATATAATAGATTGATGATTGATAGGTAGATAGTAGATACACAGATATATTGATAGACAAACAGACAGATGGATAGATAGACAAATAAATAGATAAGTGGATAGATAGGCACACAGACAGACACATAGACAGACAGTCAGAAGGACAGAGGGACAGAGAGACAGATAAACGAAGATACTCCTAGAATCTGGCATCAGCCATAAAGTTAAATCTTCTTCTTCTTCAGAATCACTCCCCTTACACACACACACACACACACACACACACACACACACACACACACACACACACACACACACACACACACACACACATTTCTCTCCAGCCGTCTCTTCCATCTCAGACGATTAACAGTAATCTGAAACTGAGGCGTGGAACATCAAAAGCGAAAACAGAAATTGATGTTGAACTCTGAAAGCAGGGGGAAAAAAGGCAGAATAAACAAATAAATAGATAAATAAATAAATGAATAAGTCGACACAACTCTCAAGACACTTGGCATCGCGGCAGTGCTCTCTGTGTGCGAGGAAGCAACCGTTTGCGCGGCTGCACCCAAAGAAAGGCACGGCCATGAAGTCCTGGCATCGTTCACTGGGGAATGGGCGATGAACTTTTCACTCCGTTTCCTGACATTTTACAAGACAACGGAGCCAAAGATCAGGGTCTGAAGAGCGTTCTCTGACACTGGAGGTACCAGGGCACAAAGATCATGCTGCTGTGAAGAGTCTAAGACGGTTCTTTTGTCTGTTATGACACCGCAGAGAGAAAGAAAGGAAGGAAGGAAAATGGAAAGAAAGGAAAAAGAGAGAAATAAAGCAACAACAAAAAAGCGGTGGGAGGGAAAAAACTGAAAAGGAAATTCGAGAACAGGAAAGAAGTAATAATAATAATGATTATTTATGGCGCTTGATATAATCTTACATCATAAGCCCTAAGCGCTTACAAATACAGAAAAGGTTGAAGAAAACATAAATGAAACCAATAAGAAGATGAAATTGCAATAATTATCATAACGACTACAAACAAGGGTGGATACTGACACCCACCCACGCGCGCGGGGTGCGCCAGGGGGCCCCCCCGCACGCCCCGCACGCACCGCACGCACCCCACGCACGCAACGCACACCCCAAACCGCACGCCCCGCAACCCCCACACACACACACACACACCACACACACACACACACACACACACAAAACCCACACCCCACACAAAAAAAAAAAAATTTCGATTATCGGGCAAAAAGGGGGCAAAAAAAAAAAAAAATTAAAAAAAAAAAAGGAAAAATAAAGGAGGAGAAAAAAAAAGGGAAAAAGGGGGCAAAAAAAAAAGGGAAAAAAGGAAAAAAGGGAGCGACAAAAAAAAGAAGGAAGTAGGGCGCACAAAAAAAAAAGGGGAAAGAAAGGAGCGAAAAAAAACAAAAAAAAGGGAATTTAAAAAAACGAAAAAAAACAAAGACAGAAAAACAAAAAAAACAAAAAAACCAAAAAAGACAGACAAAAAACAAAAAAAAGCCCCCCAAAAAAACCAAAAAAAAAAGAAAAAAAGGGAAAGGAAGAATTGGAAGGGGGTAAGGAAGAAAAGATAGAAAAAAAAGGACAGGAAGAAAGAAGTTAAAAAGGAAAAAACAATTTGGAACTCTAAAAAAAGGGGAAAAAAACCCGCGGGTATGCAGCCCAAAAAAAAAAAAAAGGGGAAAAAAAAAGAAAAGAAACAAAGGACGGGGAAAGGGGGAGGAAGAAAAAAAAAAAAGAAAAAAAGAAAAAGAAAAATTAAAAATAGGTTCAAAACCCATTTTAACTGCGAATAAAAAAGGTTCAAAAAAAAAAGATATCAAAAGAGAAATTTTGGGACAAACGCTCGCCATTTAACAGAGGGGGAAAACAAGACCGGGCCAAAAAAGAATTTACAAAAAATCCTGTTTTACACCCCTGCAAAAGGGATTAAAAAAAACAAAGAAGTACTCAGGAATTTGAAAAAAAGAATGGGGGATGGAGAGACAGACATGGGGATCCAAAAAAGGGGTTTAAAATTTTTTTTTTTCTTCCCTAAAGTGGAAAAACGGGCAAACCCGGAGGGCCCAACCAGGGGTTTTGACAATCCTCTAAAGGGAAAAACACAATGTAATAGTTTTACAAATACTACTAAAGATGAGGGACTGTGTTTTTAAAACGCGCTGTTTTGTACAGTAATGGGGGATGGTTTTTTTTTTTTTAAAAAAAAGATGACTATTAGAAATTGGTGGGAGGACAAAACCCAAGAGGAAAGCAATAACAAGGCGAAAACCCCGCAAAAAAATCCAAAAAAAAAATATTAACCTTGCGGAATATTTTTTTCCAGGATATGATACATTTTTTTAACCCAAACCCAAAGGAGTGTAGTGCTATTTTTTTAAAAGAGTTTTTAAAAATTCCCAAAAATGTTTAGGAAATAAAAAAAAATTTGATTTTTGAAAAAAGTGTCGGGATTCAGTTTGTTACGGGGGGGAGGGAAAACAGAAAGTCATTTTTGGGTTTGGGAAATTATAAAAAGCCCCCAGGGGAAACGCTGGGAAAAATAAAAAATAACGTTTTAAAACTATTAAAAAAGGGGAAATTTTAAAAATTTTTGGGACTGTGTGTGCATAACTGGGTTTTTAAAATTTTTCCAACAAGTTTGGAAAAGGGGGAAAAATGGGCGGGTTTGAGAGAAACGGGAAATTTTAAATTGAAAGTCTTCAGTTTGCTTTTTGACGAAAAGAGGACACACCCAAACCCAGAAGAAGAAAAGGGACAGAAAAGCAAATATTCTTAAAACTTTGTTTCTTTAAAGATGAACCTTTTTTTCAAAAAAGGGGACACTTGCCCCCCTTTTGGAAAAAAGGGGAACCATGAATTTTTAAAATTTTTTAAAAATTATACTTGGCTGAAAAACCCTAAAAAACTAAGCAAAAGACATAAAATTTGATAATAAAAAATTTGGTAACTTTTCCAAAAGGGGTTTATCTTAACGAAACAGTTTGGGTCTAACTGACGAATTAAAATTTTGCCCACAGGCTGGGGAAGGAAAAAAAGGAAAAAATTTTCATGAGCTAGGGAAAAAAAAAAACTTTTCCTAAGTGTAAAAAAAGGGAAAACAAAAAATTGAAACCAAATGGATGGATAGGAAAAAATCATTGAAAATTAAAAAAAAGGGAAATACAACCTGTACCGAGTTTTTTGAGAAAAAAAGAGGGGCCAGAGTTTTCCCAAAGCATATTAAAAGTAAAAAAAGTGTTGGGTCGCCCAAAACAAAAAAAAAAGAAAAAAAAGGAATTCAAAAACCAAAAAGTTGCAAGAGAAAAACAAAACTAACCAAAAAATCTTTTTGGAAAAATTGCAGCAAAGAAAAAGAAAAAGGGGTGGAATCATCCTTTAAAAAATCAAAAAGGGGAAATAAAAGAGAAAAAGGGATGTTTTTTTAAAGTTTGGGTTTCTAAACATTTTTTTGCTAGGTTTTTTACACGAGGGAAAAAAAAGGGCCCCAATACCAGATGAAATTCCCAAAAATGGAAACAAATGAAAAGCTGCCCTATGATGAAATTATTCCCCCGGAAAGGGTTTTTTTTTTAAAAAAATTTGAAAATCTAAATCCAAATTTAAAGCGAAAGGGAAACCTGTTTTGCAATTTCCCCCTTGGTTTAAAAAAATTTGCACAAAAACTAGCGAGCCTCCTTATTTCCCTTTTTAACAAATTTAGGCAAGGAATCAAACCTCGAGAGGGGGAAAAACAGAAACAGAAATTTACCAATTTTTTAAAAAAGGGGAACAAGAACTGCCCCTTGGAAACTACAGACCTGTAAGCTTGACAAGTGTGTTTTTGTAAGGTACGGAGTCAAATCAAAGAGATGTTATTTTTGGGATCAAATGTTTAAAAAATGATTTTGTTCCCCAAATTTTCAGCGGGGTTTTCGTAAAAGTAGATTTTTGATTACACATTTGTTGGGGGGGAAAGGGAAGCCCTTTATTTAATTTTAAATTGATAGTGGAGATAGCATTGATGTTTTTTTTCCCGGACTTTGAAAGGCCCCTTTCGTTGGGTCCCCAAAAGCCAGACTATTAGAAAAATCAAATCGTTGGTAAACGGGGGAAAAGTTTTAGATTGGTTTAAAAGGGACTTTTTAAAGAGTTTGATTTCAGATTTTTTAAAAGTTGGATTTTCTTTTTCTAGTAATGCTAATGTATCATTTGGAAAACCCCCCAAAGGAAAAGCAGCATACGGGACCTAAATTTTTTAAACTATATTTAAAAATGATTTAATAGAGGGGGGGGTTTTAAAAAAAGCACTGCAAGATTTTGGGGGGATTTTACTAAGTTGTACATTTCACCATCCAAAAAAACCCTTACAATCCCAAAAGGCCCTTGGTACCAAAAATTTGGGTTTTTAACCCCAGGGAAATTTTTTACTTTTAATGCATCCAAATGAAAAGAATTCCCAAATTGCAAAAGAAAACCCTAAATTAAAATTACAGAAAGAAAATTGGGGATCAAAAAAGTTCAAATAACGTGGCTTTTTGAAGGGAAAAAGATTTGGGGGAGTAAATTTGATGAAAATTTAACTTTTTAACAGACCTTTTTTGCACAGACCTTTCAAGAAAAAGGCCGTGCAAAAGGTTTGGAATAAAAAAAGGGAGAACTTTTAATGCTTGGACAGAGATACCTTTTTAAAACTTTTACAAGGGCAATGGTGAGATCGATTCTTGAATATTAAATGTGATATGGTCCCCAAAGAAAAAAAAAAAGGCGTCAAAAGAAATAGAAAAGGTGCAGAGAAGAGCAACAAAGTTAAAAACCGGACATTGCTGATCATCCAAATGAAGACAGAAAAAAAACCAAAGGTTTTACCTTTTCCCTAAAAGCTAAAAGGATAAGAGGAAATCTGCCCCCAAACTTATAAAATTTTTTAAAAAAACCCAATGTTTTTAATCAAGAAATTTTTTTTTGGGCCCCTGCACAAAACCCAAACAAAACCCCCTTTAACAGTTTCCCAAAATAAAAAAATCCCAGAAAGTTAATACTAATAAAAGGGAAACTTTTTTCACCCGGGAGGATAGCCCCAATTTGGAATAAACAAATCCAAACATCAAAGGGCCCCCCCCCAAATTTTTAACTTTTTTTTTAAAAAATTTTTACCCGATAACATAAAAAATTAACAGACATCATGTTCGACTTGGGATGGCCCGAAAAAAAAAAAACGGGGCTCCCCTGTCGCCCCTTGACCAATGACAGGGGCATATAAAAAAGGGGCAATAAAGCCGAGGGCTATGAGAAACAATCATCCCCCCAAAATTTTACCTGAACCTGAACCTGAAGAAAAAAAAGGAAAAAAATTTTAAAAGCTGAAAAAGCAAACAAAAAGAAGATAGAGAGAAGAAAAAGGGAAAAAAGGGGAACTAAAAGGCCCAAAGAAAGAAAAAAAAAGGGGAAAGGTAAGCAAAGGAAAAAAAAAGAAACGAAAAAGACACCGGAAAAAGAGCAAAAAAGAAAAGGGGCTGGGGAAAAAAGATTTTTTTTTTTTTTTTTTTTTTTTTTAACAACAAAAAAAAGAATGACAAATTAAAAGTAAAAGAGGAAAAAAAAACACAAAAAGGGGGACAAACAGACAAAAAAAAAGAAAAAAAGGGAAGAAAAAAAAAAGGGTTACGAAAGAAAAACAAAAACAAAAAACAACAACAACAATAATGTTTTAATAAAAAATAAAAATAATGATAACAATAACAATAATAAAAAATTTATGTACGGCCCATCCTAACGACGCAAACATCTGAGCCCCTCAGAGTTTTTTCAACAAGCTGATCCCTGAAACATACAAACCCCTGAAAACACCACACACACACACACACAGTTTTTTTTAAAGGGAAAGGGCGGCAAAAAAACTTTATATGTAGTGCAAACAGAGAAAAAATTTTTTCAGAAAAAAAAGTCCCCAAAAAGGAGGGAGAGTTGAATCCGGAAATTGATAAAGGCAACAACCCTTTTCCCCGCAAACACAGCTGTGAAGAGAGTTTAAAAAGAAGGGCCAAAGTACAAACAGGCCCAATTTTTTCCTGAAAAAAAAGTCTTTAAAAAGGGGATAGTCTGTTGGATGGAAGGGGGGGACTTTTCCCCCTCTAAAGACCACAACCCTGGTCAGTGAGGGGGCAAAGTTTTTTTTTAAAAGGGGGGAGGGTTTCCCGTAAGGGGGTAAATCAGTTTTTAAACAAAAAGGGGGCAGCGTTCCATACAAACTCCTTTTGGGGGTGAGATCTTTGTTTTGGGGGGGGTGATGTACCAAAACCCCACACGACCAAAAGGGTTTCCCAAACAAATTTTAAAAAAAGATGGGTAGTGTTCGTTTGGAGATGAATCCGGTCGACACAAAGAAAACAAATCCACAGAAGAACCCCCTAAAAAAAGGGGGGGCAAAATTTTCGTTTGGGAAGGGGAAAAAATTTTCAAAGAAAGGCACAAAACATTCAATATGTTTTTTAAAAGAGAAAAGTCTTTGGTGTTACGTAAAATAGAACCCGACAAAGACCAAAAAAGTAACTCCGGAAATTTTGTTTATTTTTTTAAAATCTTTTCATCGAGTCGATGTTTTTTAACTCAGGCATCAAAAAAAGCAAAAAAATTGTTTTTTTTTTAAAAATCATCAAAAAAAAAAAAAAAAAGGAGGAAGGGGGAAAGAGAGAGAGAGGGAGAGGGGGGAGGGGAGAAAAGGGGAGAGAGAGGGGGGGGGGGGAGGGGGGGGGGGGGGTTAAAATCCGGAAAGAAAAACCCGAAAAAGGGGCGAAATTTAAAGGGAAGGGGAAGGTGAAAACGACAAAAGTCTTCCCACCCCCAGCCCGATTTTTTTTCTTCAGGGGTTTTTTCTTTGTCTCCGTCAACCCATGGGACCGCACCCTGTTTTTTCTGGTCTGTTTGGGCGGTCTGTTTGTCCCTTTTGTTTGTTTTTGTTTCCTTTTGTTTTTTCCTGGAAGGGGGGGACCCCTGGAACTCGGGCTGGGGAAACTTTTTTGTGGGTAAGATTATTTAAATGCCTATCAATGAAGGTCGCCCCGGGGTTGGTTTTCCGGGGTTTTGGAAGGCCGGGGGTTTTTTTTTTTTTTTTTTTACCGGGCTTTTTGACAGCTGATGGGGCTGAAATTAAAAAAAAACGGCTGACCCTTTGCCAATTTCTTTGACCACAGCAAAATAAAAATCATTGTCAATTTTCCCCTCTGGGTTTTCCCCTTTCCTTCGTGGGTTTTACTTTTTAGTCTCTGGGGAAATCATGTTTTTTTATTCTGTCTGTCTGTAAATTTTTGCCCCCTTTTACTTTCTTTCTTTCTTTTTTTTCTTTCTTTCTTTCTTTTTTTTCTTTTTCTTTCCTTCCTTCCCTTCCTCCCTTTCTTTCTTCTTTTTTCCTTTTTTTTCCCCTTTTTTTTTCTTTTTTTTTTCCCTTTTTTCTTTTAAATTTCCTATTTTTCCTCCCCCCCCTCCCTCCCCCATTTCTCTCCTTTTTTCCCCTCCCCCCCCCACCCCTCCCCCCCCCCCCCCCCCCCCCCCCCCCCCCCCCCCCCCCCCCCCCCCCCCCCCCCCCCCCCCTTCCCCCCCCCCCCCCCCCCCCCCCCCCCCCCCCCCCCCCCCCCCCCCCCACCAAAAACACCCCCCCCCCCCCCCCCCCCCCCCCCCCCCCCCCCCCCCCCCCCCCCCCCCCCCCCCCCCCCCCCCCCCCCCCCCCCCGGTCCCCTTTAAAAAAAAAAGGGGGGGAAAAGGGGATTTTCCAAGCCCCCCCTTCACCCACCCTTCGAAAAAACACAACAACCAAACACACACCCCCACACCCACCCAACACTTTAAACACAAACCAACAAAAGCCCAGGACGGAAGCAGAAAACACCCACACACACACCACACACACACACACAAAACACACACCCCACACACACACACACACATTAAAGAAAAAAACAGAACAGGGAAAAAAAAAGGGAAATGCCTTTTTTTAAAAAAAAAAAAGGGGGGAAAGGGATTGGGGGGTTTGCAAAAAAACCAAATTTCCCCCAAATTTGGGAAAAACAACGGTTGGCCGTCCCCCTTACAGGGGGGAAGAAGTTGTTCCCCCACAATGGGACGCCACCCCGCAAATTTGGGGTTCCCCCCCCCCCCCCCCATTTCAAATTGGTTTTTTCCCCGGGTGGGGGAAAAACCAAAAAAAAAACCACTTCACCCCCCAACCACCCCCACCCATTAAATTTTTGGGCCCCCCAAAAATCTTTTCCCTTTTGGGGGAAACAGAAAAGGGTTTTGGGGGGCCGGCCCCCTAAACCTTAAATTCAACGTTGGGTACTGGGGGGTTAAAAATTGGGCCCGGGGGTGGAGCTCCAAAATCCCCATTTTGGGGGAAAAAAGGATGGGTTTTTTCCCCCTTCCCCAGGTATGGGGAAAAGGAGTTTTTTGGGTTTTTTTAAAAGGGGGTTTAAATTGCAAAAAAAACCCCCCACCCCCATGAGAATTTTGGGGGGTTTCCTTTGACCCGGCCTTTTTGGGTTGGGAAGCTCAAACGTGGGGTTGGTTTTTTGGAAAAAGGGGTTTTGGGTGTTTGTTTGGGTGGGGTTGTTTTTGTTTTGGTTTTGCCCCAAATTTGGTGTTGGGTTTGTGTTTTGTGTGGGGTGTGTGCACTGTTGTGTGTTTGTGTTGTGTGGGTGTGTGTGTGTGTGTGTGTGTGTGTGTGTGTGTGTGTTTTGCCACTGTGTGTGTGTGTGTGTTGTGTGGGGTGTGGGGGTGTGGTGTGCCACTGTTTTGGTGTGTGTTGTTGTGTTGTTTTTGCCAAGTTGTTGGGGTTTTGGGTTTGTTTTTGCCCCGGGTTTGGGGGTTGGGGTTTTGGGGGGGGGCCAGGGGTTTGTCGACAAGGTTTAGAAAGTAACCCCTCAGAAAAATTTTCCAAAAATTTTTTATTGGGGAACTTTGGGACAACATTTTTGGGGAAATTTCAACAAAAAGACCCAGGGAAATTGGCCTTTTCATTTGAGGACCAAATTTACCAAAAACCCCAAATTCCTTTTCCCTTTTGGAAATACCAAAAAAAAGAAAACTTGGCCAAAAAAACCCCCGCTGTGGACAGCAAACCCCAAACAGCCACGGGCGAAAAAAAGGGGAAGACACAAACACCTATGGGAATTAGTCCTTCTGCATTAGGGTTGAAAATTTCCGCTGCAGCTTGAAAAAATAGGAAAGGGAAAAAGCTTTTCCCCGATTGAGCAATACTTTTTTTTTAAAGCCCCGGAAAAGAAACGAATTCAGCTTTTAACAAATTTGGGAAATTGGATTTTGGGAACTTGAAAAAAAAAAACACAAAAAATGAACCTCTCTCTCCTCTCTCTCTCTCTCTCTCTCTCTCTCTCTCTCTCTCTCTCTCTCTCTCTCTCTCATGCCGAGGTTTTTTTGTTTTTACAGAAGAAGCTGATATGTCAACACCAGCTGTAGATTCGTCTGTGTATTTACTATTTGCTGAACTGGAAAAAAAAACAAACAAACAGCAGCCACACGCCTTGTGCAATTTTCACACTGCGCCAGTACAGCGGTAAACGTGTTTTACCTCCCAGCTGGAAGGTGGTGGTGCAGTTTCCCCCTTCCGCCCACGCCGCGCGAGCAGGCCAGGCCGGCTTCAATTCTCGCAGTAAGCGCACATAGCGAGTGAGAAATCTCCCTTTCCACTATCTCTGCTCCTACCCAGAGTTGAGTTTGCTTCGGACTCAATTGGGAAGACTGGGACCACACAGTCGAGTTTCATCCACTTAATGGATGCGTTTTCTGAGAGTGTTGCTCAAATTTCCTGACCAACACTGCAGGTTTCCTGTATCTCTCGGGCCTGGTTGACGCCGGGATATATTATGAAAGGAAGCGTTTGAGTACAGCCCTGTCATGTAGTCTCAGACCGAAATGGAAATCCGTAGCATCATCTTAATCATCCTCATTCTCGTCGATCAGCATAAAAAAATGTCTCAAATTCTGTGGCCCTTCATGCCCTGCTCTCATGGTGACCTCAGTTTCGATGTCCTCTCCACGACTGTGGTCTTGGTTTGGTTCCGTCGGGGTCACCGGTATCGGCGAGTCCATGGGGGCTGTCGTTGGACAGACGTGGTGGCGCCCTCCGAGGGAGAGCTCACTCACGCCGGCTTCCGCGACTAAGCAATTATTGTCGTCAGTAGGGGGCTTAGTAGGTGGTGTCCTGCGTATGTTAGATCAGAACAGGCGCCACTGAACACCACCGAAGTGACTCGGCAGCAGTGCAGTGTCTCCTCCGATGGGTTGCCTCTTGACGACTTGACATTGACTGCTCCCTGTGGATTGCCGGTGCCGGGGCTTCGGTGGGGCCGACCGGGCTGTGGCTGTGGACGGGGTGTCGGAATGAGCGGTGTGGGTGCACTGCCTCGAGGTGGCGCAGAGGTTGGGACAGCAAAAAAAAAAAAAGAAAAAAAAAGAGATGATTGGCCGCTGGTAGTACTACTACATTTATAAGCATCAGGTGTGCAGTTGTTTGGAAAATGCTCGAAATGTGTTAAGAATGTCTTCTCCCCCCCCCCCCCCTTCTGCATCTATTCTCCCTCCCTCCCTCCCCTTTCCCTCCTTTCTCCCTCCCTTTCTCTGTCTGTCTGTCTGTCTGTCTGTCTGTCTGTCTCTCTCTCTCTCTCTCTCTGTACCAACATTCTCATCTTGTTTCCCTTTCCAAGACTTCAGTAAAAGGAAGAAGGAGAGAAAAAGGGAAAGATATGAAATGGAAAGAAGAAACTTAGCCACGATGTTGATATCAAAACAAAAGGCATTTACCAGACAATTTTCTACAATCTTTCTTCAGTAAGCAAATCGTCCTCAACAGATGTTCATGGCTTATACTAAGGTTCAACGACAGTTCACACACACACACACACACACACACACACACACACACACACACACACACACACACACACACACATGGGCCC
>JAFLJL010003050.1:10000-22500 GCA_018398815.1 Conus ventricosus | reverse complement strand
ACCCCTCCCAGTCTCCCGAACAAGGCCCGGGATTGCCTCCCTGTCCGCCCCCAGGGCCCCGCCAAAGTGTAAAGGGATGGACCCCCGGTCCGAAAGGGAGACCGACGAAGGGGAACCCCCCCACAACCACCCCCCACCACCACCCCTCCCCCACAACAAAAACCCCCTCATTTAAAACAGAAGAGAAGGGCACAAAAAACCAAACACCCACAACCCCCAACCCAAAAACTTCACCAAAATAACCCAGGAAAAATAAAACCCCAGGAAGACCCCCAACGAATGCCAGACGGGCCAAAAAGGGGCATACAGGAACCATACCACCGGTTCAAACAATGGGCCTGCGAGGGAACCCCTAAGAAAAGGGTGCCGGGGGAAAAAACTCTTAAGGTTTGGACCAAAATTTAATTTAGGGTTTTAAAGGGGGGGCCTAAATGAAGGTTATGGGAATTGGGGGGTTAGTAGTTGGTTAAGGAGTAAGCGCCCAAGGTGGGTTTTGTGAAGTGGTGGCCTAATTTAAATTTTGGGTTTTGGGCCTTAAGGTACTGGTTTTGGAAAGTTGTGCCAAATTAGGGTGGTTTAATTTTTGGGTTTGGGGGGGACCGGGAGGCCCCAAATAAAAGGGTGTGACGCAGGTACAGCCTAGTAGTATGGGGTGTGACGTGTACGGGGGCCTTAAGGTAGATATGGGTGTGTGCAGTGACAGGGGCCCAAGGAGATAAGGGTTTGGGACTGCAGGTAAGGTCTAAGTGATTAATTTGGGGGGTTAGCAGTGTTGGGCCTATGGGAGGTAAGGTTGTTTTGAGTTGTCGGCCGGTTTAAGGGTTGGTGTTTGGTGTTTGGCCCGGGTAAAAGGGGAATGGGTGTTACGGGTTAATGAAAGGGAGTTGGTTTGGACGAGTTACAGTGGCCCCTAAGGTATATTGGGGTTTGTGCAGGACAGGGCCCAAGGAGTATGGGTTTGTTGACTGCTGTACGGCCCTAAGGTAGTAGGGGGCAGTGTACAGTGGCCTTATAATGGGTTTTGGGCTGGCAGTGCAGTAATAAGGGATGGGATTGGGAAAACCTTTTAAAGGGATTTGGGGGATATGGGTCCCTTAAGTATATGGGTTTTGAAGGAAAGGGGAAAAATGGGGTTTGGTAAGGGTTTCAGTGGCTTCAAGGTAGATATGGGTTGTTGTGTTTCGGACAGCGCCTTTGTAAGGGGTTTGGGTATGTAATGGCCTTAAGTAAGGTGGGGTGTGTTAACTGGTTGAAGGGGTTGTGGCCCGTGAAAGGCCTCTAAGGAGATAATGGTTGTGACCGGCAGTGGGAAAAGGTAATTGGTTTTGTGCTGCAGTGCCGTGGCCCTTTGAGAGGATGGATTGGGGGTGCCCTTAAAGGAATGGGTTGTTGTGACACAGTTACGTGGCCTTTAAATAATATGGTTTTTGCGGGTTGGGCCTTAGTTTAAATGTGGGTGTTGTGACGCTTAGGGTTTGGAGTGGGTTCGGTGTAAGGGTTTGGGTTTGGGGGGGTGTACAGGCAGTGGTAAAGGGTTTTGATGCAGGACCGGCCCTGGAAAGGGGTAGGGGGTTGGTGAGGAAGAGTGATGCCTAAAGGGGCGGGCCCGCCCCAAAAAGGCGTAGGTTTCTCAATTCCCCCAAAAATAAAAGGGTTTCCAAAAACCCCCAAAAAAATGTTAACCCACATGGCCAATTAAAAAATTTTACGCGTCAAATCCCAAAAGTTATTGTTAAAAATTTAAAACCTTTAAATAAATTTTTCCCCCATGAGGCTCCCTTTAAAAAATTGGGACCGTGCATAGGTCTCCTAAGGTTGGTTCTTGAAGGGGTGTACCCCAAAATTTTGGGGGAAAAAAGTGAAGCGCTTCTGGGGGGGGGGGGAGGGGGAAATGGCTTAGTGGTTTGGGGCTGAGGGAGGGCCAAGGTCAGCGGGGTTTTTATTCCCCGGCCCCAAGGGCCCCCCAAAAAAGGGGCCAAGTCCCGGGCCAAAAGGTGGGGAAAGCAGGGACCCAAGAGGGGGGTTGACGCCGTTCGCCCCCGGGGTTGGGGGCCCCCGGGCCCGGCGGGAAAGTGGCCCCCAAAGGGTGGCCCAACCCTGGTCGGGGGCCGGGGGGGGAAAAAAAGGGGGGGGGAAGGGAAGGGGAAAAGGGGAAAAGGAGGGAAAGGGGAAAGGAACCCCCCAAAAAAAGGGAATGAAACTAAACAAAAGGAGGGAACAAAATAAAACAACAAGTTAAAAAAAAAAAAAAAAAAAAAAAAAAGGGGTTTTAAAATTTCAAAATGGTAAAAATTAATCAACAGATAAAAAAAAAATAAAAACCCCCACCCATTACTTCCCCTTTCCTTAAGGAAAACCAACACACACCAACACCCCCCCCTTTCAAACTACAAAAAAAGGCAAAACATTTTAGACCTTCAAAAAACAAACTACACAACCCGAAACAAACCAACACCCCACATAAAATTTCTTTTACACAAACAACGTGCCAAAAAAAGTTGGGGACAGCGGGGAAGGGGCCCAAGCAAAACCCCCGATCCTCCCACCCCCGACACCGCATGACATGACAGGGATTAGGGATAATTGGTTAGGGGATAATTAAGTTAGGGGTCATTTTTTTAAAATTTTTAAAAAAAATTGGCCAAAAAAAATAGGGTAAAACCAACAAAACAAAAAAAGGTTTCCGCAATTGGGGGCCCAAGAAGGGGGAAGTCCTCCGTTCGTCCCTGGAAGGGGCCGATGCGGAAAAAGGGAAGGTTTGTTTGGGGATGTAGGTTTTAAAAATTTTGGGGAGTTAGCAGGGAACGGCCCAAAGGGGTGGACTTGGTCGGTGACCCCAATTTTGGGGGATGCGGAAAAGGCCACTAATAAAGTGGGTCAAATTCCCCCTAAGGGAAAAGGGCGAGTAAAGGAAAAGGGCAAAGGGATATGGTGGTGAAATTTTAAAACCCCTAAGGGTGAAAGGGGTTGGTTGAAGGGGGAGAATAATTTCCTGAATTAAAAAAGGGCCCCCGGGGGCCCGGTTAGGGGCATTACCAAAAGGTTAAAACAAATTAATTCCAAAATTGGGTTTAAAGTCGAGGGTGTGAGGGAATAGGGTTGTTGACTCGTTAAGGCCTTAAGGAGATTGGTTTTTTATGCAGTGTAAGGGCCTTAAAGGGTTTTTTGGTGGGAAGGCCTCTAAGGTAGATATGGTTGATGCTGTCAGTGACCTTTAAGTGTTGGGTTTGTTATGCAGGTAGTGGGTCTAAGTAGAATGGGTTCAGGTTAAATCGGTGACCCAAAGGGGTTGGGGTTTTAGGTACAAAGCCTTAAAAGGGGGGTATGGGTGATGGTTAAGGGGGTTAAGTAGGGGTTTTGGTTTGGTGGCCTGTAAAAAGGATGGGTGTTAAGTGAGTGGCTTAGGTTAATTGTTCGTTTAATGCAGTAGGTTGACCCTTTAGGTTTGGTTTTATTTTGGCCTAAGGGAAGGGGTTTTTAGGGGAAGGTTGTAAGGTATATGGGTTAAGGGTTTTGGTGGCTGTAAGGAGGTGGGTTTTGTGATTGGTAGGCTCAAGGGAGATATGGGTTGTTGTGCTGGTTAACAGGGTTTGGAATGGTTGTTGTGCTGAGGTACAGTGCCCGTAGGGGTTGGGTGTGGTTTGTTAAGGAGTATGGGTTTCTGCAGTAATGTTCTAAGGGTTTTTTAGGGGTTAAGGGCATGGGTAGTTTGGGTAAGCTTATGCCTCTAAGGTAGATGGTTTTGGATGGTTAAATACTAAGGTGAATGGGTTTCATGATTTGTAGTCCCAAGGGAGATAGGGGGAAGGGGTTTAAATGACCTTAATAATATTTGGGGTTTTGGGGGGCAGTGTCAGCCGGAAAATTGTTGGTTTTGGGGAAGGTAAGAATATGGTTGGGCAGGTAAACCACCTCAAGGAGATTGGTTGTGTATTTAAATGACGTCATTTAATAGATTGGGGTTGGACTAAATGTACGTGCCTTAAGGTAGATGGGTTGTTGAAGGGAAGGGCCAAGGTAATGGTTGTGGCCAAAAACAGGCCCTAAGGTAGATATGGGTTGTGCTGCAGTGAATGACCTCTAAGGGAAAGGGTTTTTTACTGAAGTACCCTCAAGGAAAAGGTTGTTTTGACTGGTTACAGTCTTAAGTGAAAGGGTTTGTGCCCGAAAGGGACAGTGACTTAATGTGTTGGGGTTTTGCTTTAGTAACCCAAGTGTATTTGGGGGACTTTAAAAGTGGTAAGGTTTGGGTTGTGGTTTTAAAGTTCCCGGTAGGGGCCGAGAGTGTTTTGGGATGGTTGGCCCAGGTAAAGGGTTTAAGGCGGGATGAGAGTGAATTTCTTAGGTAAATGGTTGGGAAATGGGTTAGTGGCCTGATTAAAAAAGGTGGGTTTTCGGTGGCCCAAAGGGAATTTGAGTAGGTGATGGTGTCAGTGGCCTTAAGTAATTGGGTTTTACGCATGTAAGGAAGGGGGGTTTGGGGGAATGGGATAAGGAGAGTTGGTTTTAATGGGTTCAGTGGCCTCGGGGAATGGTTTGTGAAAAAGGGGGGCCGGGAGATTGGGGTGACAGTGTAAGTGATCTAAGGTAGATAGGGTTGTTCTACCGGGAAAGGGGTTTTAAAGGGAGATAGGTTTATAGTTAGTGGCCTTAAGGAATATGGGTTGTATGATTTGTTGCCTAAAATGGTAGTGGTAGTGGGCTGAGTGAGAAACCTAAGGAGGGGTTGGGGGTTGTGACTGCTGCGGGCCTTAAGGAAAAGGTTATGTCGTGTATGGCTTATGAATGTGGGTTGTGGTTAGGTTTCAGGCCCTTTTAAAGGGAATAGGGTGTTGGTCATTTAACCCAAGGAATATTTTGTACTTGTACAGTGGGGTTTTTGGGTTGTCAGGTGAAAAGTGGCCTAAAAGGGGTTGTGGACTGGCAGTGTACAGACCAAGGGTGTTGGTAGTCCGTGGGCTTTAAAATGGGGTTTTTTGCCAGGGCTGGCCTAAGGAAATGGTTTGGACTGCAGTGCGGCCTCTAAGGTATAGGGTTTGTGAGGGACGGGCCCTAAGGAGAATGGGTTTGACTGGCTGTACGTTACTTAAAATGGGTTTGGGTGTGGGCCCCATGTAGAATTGGTGAATGGGGAAGGATGGGGGAATTGGGGAATGGGAAGTGGTTTTTGGGGAAAGGTTGACTTAATGGGTTGTGCGTATGTACGGTGGTAGTGATTGGTTGTCCCGCCGTAATGGTTCAAGGTGATATGGGTTGGAAGGGGTTAGGTGTAAGGGGATATGGGTTGTAGGATGTGGGGACTCCTAGGTAGTATGGGGTTGGACGGTTTTGGTGCCGTAAGGGAGATATGGGTTGTAAGGGGGTAAGGGCCCTTAAGGTTGTTGGTTTTGTGATGGGTGGTGGGTTTTAATGTGTTATGATGCGTTTACCTGTAAGGGAAAAGGGTTTTTGGATTTCAGTGTACGTGGCCTTAAGTGAGGGTTGTTTGTGACTATAAGTTTCTTGGGAGTATGGGTTTTGGTAAATGGGTGTAAATGGTGTAAGGTTGGGATTTGGGCGCTTAAGGGCCCCTTTTGGGTGTCACGCTTAGGGGTGGTTTTGTATGCGTGACCCGGGACGAATGTTGGGAAGTTGTGACTGAGTGAAACCTCAAAGGCTTTGGGTTTGTGGTATGCAGTTAAGGGATAGGTTTTGGTGTGCCGGTGTTAAGACTTTTTGGTGATGGATGTAAGTGAAGGTGGCCTATTGGGTTGTAGAGAACATTGGATAGAGGACTGCGTAAGATTGGGGGCTAAAGGGAAAATGAGGCCGTAGATGATGGGGTTAGCCAGGTACTGGGCCCAGGTAGTTGAAACCAGTGTACTGGCGGTAAAGGTTTTTTTGACTGGTGTCGGCTGTTTAAATTATATTGGTGTAAATGCCGTGGACTTAAATGGGCTTAGCTTAAGTTAAAGGTTATATGAATTTGACTGCATACAGGCTTTTTAGGGAGTATTGGTGACGCATACTGGCTTTTAAGCTAGGGTTATGCAATTATGAAGGGTTGGGAGAAGGAAGCCGTCAAGGAAGTAGGTTTGTGGTAGTGTACAGCGGCAAGTATGGTTTTTGAAATTGGCAAGGGAATCCTAGAAAGCTTTTAACGGACCCCAAAGATAGGTTGGTTACCAGGTACAGCGGGCTTCGAAATATGGGTTTTCTCGAGACAACCCTAAGTTAGTTGTCCCGCGTCATCCCCTAATTTGGGTTTTTTCCAATTGCAGTGGCCTTAGGTGAATTGTTATGCATGCATACCCCTTTTGTAGTTTTTGCATGCAAGACTAAGGGGAGAAACTGCAGGATGACTCCTTAATTAGAAACTGCAATGCAAAAAATGGCTTTTGGCTTTGTAAAAAGCAGGCCCACTAATTGGGTTTTTTTAAAATTGGTACCCCTCCAGGCTTATTAAAGGTTTTGACCCTTAAGCTCTTAAATTGGTCTGACTGTCATGACTCTTTAATAAGGTTTCTGCACTCCTAGCCTTCAGTAAAATTTGACTGGGCCCAACAAGTCCTTAATAGTTTCGCTGGGGTTCCCGCATTTGTGTCTGCACCAAAATTGACCTTTAAAATGAATTTGGCCGTAATTGGAGCTTGTATGGGCTAGCATTAGCACTTAAAGGACCAATACAATGCCCTTTAAAGGGTATTTTGGCTGGATTACATCCCTTAAAGGAAAGGGTTTCCTTTTAATGGCCTTAAGAAAAGGTTGACTAGTACAGCCTTAATGGGAAATGGTTTACTTCATCGTGGCCCGAAATAGATTGGGTTTACTCAAATTTGGCCTTGTAAAGAAGGTTTGGGTTTTAATCAAGTTTTCCCCTGCCGTAATGGAGTTGAATTTGTTACTATACCAAACCCTTAATGCTGCGTTCCAGCCCACCAATTGACTCTTAGCAAATCATGGTCATGCTTGGTTCCCAAACAAAATGCACTCACTTTGGCTCACCCAAAAAATAGTC
Organism: Conus ventricosus; assembly: GCA_018398815.1. Classification (NCBI taxonomy): domain Eukaryota; kingdom Metazoa; phylum Mollusca; class Gastropoda; order Neogastropoda; family Conidae; genus Conus; species Conus ventricosus. The sequence continues at coordinate 15,503 of JAFLJL010003050.1, read as the reverse complement.
AAATTAAAATGCAACTCATAACCCCGCAAATCTAACTGGGTTTAGATGCGCATTTTCCAAAAATGACCCCTTAAATTAAATATATGTATTCTGCAAAGCCCTTAAACCTTTAAAGTGCCCTTTCTAGATCCGGGTTTTGGGCCTTGGTTTTTGCACTAAAAGCACTAGGGAAACGGGAAAAGCATGGGGCATTAAAGTCAATTAGTGCCGCATTGGAACCTTACTAGGGCAAGCAAGGGGCTTGGAAACCTTAAGTCAACAAGTGCTATGCAGGAAGATTCCCTTTTTGGTCTCATTAAGCTTTCGAATTAAAATTTCTTGCACTGACTGATTGAACTATCTTTTTCTGGGCACCCAAAAAGCAAACCGTGCCGCCTGACTTTTTCAAAATAAATCCCCTTTTGGGGATACTGCATGTCGAGCCCCCCGTAAACCCGTGTACGCCAGTTTTACAAATCTGCAGTGCATACGCACTAGACTCTGGAGCCTTAATTCAAATCTGCAGGCATTCTGCACTAGACTCTGCACCCTTTAAATTCAAATCTGCAGTGCGTACCGCACTGGACTCTGCAGTCCTAAGTCAACTCTGCAGTGCAAACTGCACTGAATTTTGGGCCACCCTAAGTCAAATCTGCATGCATACTGCACTAGACTCTGCAGCCTAAGCAAATCTGCAGTGCATACTGCACTAGACTCCGCAGCCTTAAGTCAAAACTGCAATGCATACGCCTAGACTGTGCAGCCTTACGTCAAACTGCAGTGCATACTGACTAGACTGTGCAGCCTTAAGTCAAACTGCAGTGCAAACTGCACTAGACTTTGCAGCCTTAAGTCAAATCTGCAGTGCAAACTGTACTAGACTTTGCAGCCTTAAGTCAAACTACAGTGCATAACTGCACTAGACTCTGCAGCCTTCAGTCAAAACTCAGTGCATACTGCACTAGACTCTAAAGCCTTCAGTCAAACTACAGTGCATACTGCACTAGACTCTAAAGCCTTCAGTCAAACTACAGTGCATACTGCACTAGACTCTGCAGCCTTCAGTCAAACTACAGTGCATACTGGCACTAGACTCTAAAGCCTTCAGTCAAACTACAGTGCATACTGCACTAGACTCTGCAGCCTTCAGTCAAACTACAGTGCACACTGCACTAGACCTCTAAAGCCTTCAGTCAAACTACAGTGCATACTGCACTAGACTCTGCAGCCTTCAGTCAAACTACAGTGCATACTGCACTAGACTCTGCAGCCTTCAGTCAAACTACAGTGCATACTGCACTAGACTCTGCAGCCTAAATCAAATCTGCAGTGCATACTGCACCAGACTCTGCAGCGTTTAGTCAAATCTGCAGTGCATACTGCACTAGACTCTGCAGCCTTAAATCAAATCTGCAGTGCATACTGCACTAGACTCTGCAGCGTTTAGTCAAATCTGCAGTGCATACTGCACTGGACTTTGCAGCCTTAAGTCAAACTGCAGTGCGTACTGCACTAGATTTTGCAGCCTTAAGTCAAATTGCAGTGCGTACTGCACTAGACTTTGCAGTCTCAAGTCAAACTGCAGAGCGCGTGCTGCACTAGACTTTGCAGCCTTAAGTCAAATCTGCAGTGCGTACTGCACTAGACTTTGCAGTCTCAAGTCAAACTGCAGAGCGCGTGCTGCACTAGACTTTGCAGCCTTAAGTCAAATCTGCCGTGCATACTGCACTGGATTTTGCAGCCTTTAGTCAAAACTGCAGTGCGCGTGCTGAACTAGACTTTGCAGCCTTAAGGCAAACTCTCGTGCGCGCGCTGCACCTCTCTGCAGCCAGAAGTCAAATCCACTTCGGTTTCTGCGCCCATACTGCACTGTCGATGGCTGTGTATGGTGTACTAGACAGACTGTACGCGCCAGTCCACCTTGCAGTGCAGGCTGTAGCGAACTGCGTCTCCAGGCCAAAGTTGCCGTGCGTGACGTGCTCAACTCTGCGCAATGGCCAAATCTGACGCAGAGGGAACCGCCTGTATTCTAACGACCCTGAAGCTTAATGTTAAAAAGAAAAAAAAGAAAAAAAAAAAAACGGGGACAGGCGTGGAGGGGAGGGGGGGGGGGGGGGGGGGGGGGGGGTGGAGGGGAAGGCCGCAGCCTCAGACCCGAACTATACTTGGGAAATGTTCGCATCGATTTCTTATTTAAACGCTCTTAAGGGCTTTTTTTTTTTTTTTTTTTTTTTTTGTTAAACATTTTAAGCACGAGATCGTTGAACGTGTCTCTCTCGCAATCTGGCTGCTGTCTGTCTTTCTCTCACACGTGCGGGTAATACACACACACACACACACACACACACACACACACACACGCACAACGACACACACACACACACACACAAACGCCGCACACACACACACACACACACACACACACACACACACACACACACACACACACAACACACACTCATGCACGCGTGCACGCATTGTACACAACTGCCTGGATGCACACACAAACGCACCACCACACCACGCACCACACACACACACACACACACACACACACACACACACACATACACACACGCACACACACACACACACACACACACACACACACACACACACACACACTAAACACACACCACCACGCACGCACGCACGCACCACACACACACACACACACACACACACACACACACACACACACACACACACACACTCATGCACGCGTGCACGCATTGTACACAACTGCTGGATGCACACACATACGCGCCACACACACACACACACACACACACACACACACACACACACACACACACACAACACACACACACATACACACACGCACACACACACACACACCAGCACACACACACACACACACACACACACGCACACACACACGCAACACACGCGCGCGCGCACACACACACACAAACACACACACGCGCGCGCGCGCGCGCTCCACACACACACACACACATCTGTGTATAGACAAGTCTTCTTTCAATTATAATGTTTGAGCAGCACAGACAAACTCATACTGTTTATTTTCATCCACAATGGACATGACATTTTGAAAGCCGTCATACGCAAGAACTTGGAGACACAACGACTCTGACGCAAATAAAATGTACTTCTATGACCAAAAAGATAGAAGAAGAAGAATTTGAAGAATTTGAAGAGGAAGAAGACGAAGAAGATGAAGAAGAATTTGGAAGAAGAAGAAGAATTTGAAGAAGAATTTGAATTTGTAGAAGAATTTGAAGAAGAATTGAAGAAGAAGAATTTGAAGAAGAAGAAGAAGAAGAAGAAGAAGAAGAAGAAGAAGAGAGACGAAGAAGAAGAAGAAGACGAAGAAGAAGCAATCCCGAAAGCGAACTATATTTGGACTTGTTCGCATCGATTTCGTATTTAAATGGTGGCACGGCTTTTTGGGGCAGATTGAGCGCGCGCATGCACACGCACGTGCTCGAGTACTTGTTTACAAGAACACACGCGCGCGAGCGCACTCGCGTGCGTTTTGTGTGGTTGGGTGTGGTGTGGTGTGGTGTGTGGTGTGGTGTGGTGTGGTGTGTGTGTGTGTGTGTGTGTGGGGTGTGTGTGTGTGTGTGTGTGTGTCTGTGTGTACCAGTGTGTGTCTGTGTGTATGTGTGTGTAAGTGCGCGCGCGCGCGTCGTGTGTGTGTGTGTACAACCCTCACAGTTAACTGATCCTCTCTCTCTCTCTCTAACTCGCATGTGCACACTATCACACACACACACACACACACACACACACACACACACACACACACACACACACACACCACACCACACCACACCAACACCACACCACACCACAATCATACACACACTCATGTATAACGACAGCGACCCTTTTAAAGCAACAGTCGATTGTTAAATTCATGTCTACAATGGACATATCATTATAAATAACACGGAAACCGAGCTACGGCACATGATTATCGCACGAGCCAAATTGATGCCATCGACATTTTCCAGTTCTCATTTCCCATGCCAGTCTGGAGAATCCATCCCATGACGCTCGCTCCAACCAACGCCCTACACAGCTACACCCAACCCGGCCCTTTCGCGGCCCCTGCACCGGTAGTTCGATAGGAGCGATCCATATTGTGTCGACGGAAGCTACCCGCCGGGGAAGACACTGCGCGGTTGCCGAATCGGTCTTCAGTGTGCCTGTTCGGATCCAACACACGCCTGCTAATCCTCTTACTCATGGTGTGGATTGTTTGGGCGCAGAGCGCGTATGAATGAGCCGCTTCCTCCGCGAGGGGAGCCACCACGTCCCCTTCCAGCGACATTCCCGACTAGGGACTTGCCGATACCGACGACTGGACAGAAAAATCATCGCGCGCATGGGCGGTGAAGACAGAATGAAAAGGGAGGTCACCATGAGGGCAGGGCGTCAAGGGCCACAGATTTCAAATTCTTTTTTTTTCTTTTTGTCCTTTTCTTTCTTTCTTTTTCTTTCTTTCTTTCTTTTCTGTTTTTTTTTTTCTTTTCTGTTCTTTTCTTTCTTTTCTTTTCTTTCTTTCATCTCTTATCTTTCCTTTCTCTTTCTTCATTCTTTTCTTTCTTCTCTTTCTTTCCTTTTCTTTCTTTCTTTCTTTCTCTTCTTTCCTTTCTTTCTTATCTTTCTTTCTTTCTTTGCTTCTTTTGTTTTCTTTCCTTTCTTTCTTTCTTTCTCTTCTTTACCTTTCTTTCTTATCTTTCTTTCTTTCTTTGCTTCTTTTGTTTTCTTTCCTTTTCTTTCTTTCTTTCTCTTCTTTACTTTCTTTCTCTATCTTTCTTTCTTTCTTTGCTTCTTTTCTTTTCCTTTCTTTCTTTTCCCTGTCTTTCTTTTCTTTTCTTTTCTTTCCATTCCTTTCTTTTTTTCTTTTCTTTTCTTTCTTTCTTCTTGTTTTTTTTCTGCTTTCAGTTTACGATAATCATTTAGAATGAGGATGATGGAGATGAATCGGTTGTGCCCTACTCTAATTAAAGATTACCTGGCAGGGATGAATTTTATGCCTCTTTCCTCGATGCGGAGCCGGATTAGCTCTGTAGTAGGGCACCGGACACGTATTCCTGCTGATGATCCAGGGGTTGCATGTTCGAATCTCCGCCGGGCCCGTTTTTTCCCCCTCGGGGTTCCCATTGGTCCCAAATACCTTACCCGAAAAGCTCTTCGAATGAGATTACAAACCGAAGTTCCGTGCGTGAACGCACGCCTAACAACTTGCACACACATGACATCGCATTAACTTTCGGAAGAGAAGGAAAATCTGGCCGTTGGTGTGGGTGAGATGCATATACCTTGCATGCACCCTTTGTGAAGAATCAAAAGAATAATTGAAAACGGAGTGACTGAGATTCGATGGGGGAGGGGGAGGGGGGGAGGGGGTGACACGGGGCAACGGCCAAAGGAAGCGCCAGCAGGCAGCTCTTCAGTCGGCTCTGCCTAGGTAGGCAGCCCGTTGTGTGAACAAAGCGTGGACTGTGAAGAGCTTAGAGCTTGTTTTCTG
>JAFLJL010003049.1:0-22435 GCA_018398815.1 Conus ventricosus | reverse complement strand
GGAAACATTCAAATGCTTTCCAGAGTATGATTCACTAGTGGTTTTCAAACCAATGCTGAAAGATTTTTTTCAAGAGAACCTCAGTTTCAGCACCTAAAGTTCCCCGGCAGTGCCGGGGTCTCTTGAGAGATAGCAAAAAAGAGGAGTCAGTTTACGGAGATCCCCCAAGTGCGGGCACAAGCTCCAAGCAATCCTTGCAAATGCTGCTCGACTAATTGCCTGATTCTGGGAACATAATAATCAAAATCCGGCACCTTTAAATCGGGTCTTTGCCTGCTTCGTCCAATGGCGAACGCGAATAGCATCTTTATGATTAGGTTCTTGTTCAAATTCTGCAACTTCACCTTCACTCATTGGACCACCTGAACTTTAAGTGACTGCTTGGATGCATCCGATAAAACCTTATAGTAACTAGCATTCGTTGCACACAATAACGCTTGGTTGCCACATGCATACGAATTGGATCAATCACCCGCGCTGAAAAATATGGTGCCAGAAAATCGGCACCGGCATTTTCATGATTATTATCAACCCATTTTCCAAACAATCTTCCGGGAATTCACTGGTGTAGTGGCCGATATCATGAAGCAATGCAGAAATAACTAATTCATCATCTGCACCTGCTTTTTCAGCAAAATAAGCAGATTGCAACATGTGCTGAGCCATCGTTACGGGCTCGCCATATACCAATCATCGCCTCTGCGCTGAAACAACTCTTGAATGAAAATCAACGATATTTTCTTTGTGATAGATGTTGAGCTTGTCATGCAGCCTCCTGATTACGTTGTAAAACTGATAGTGCGCTATACAAACTATCCAAATCGGCATAAGCGCCCTGCAACCAGCGTGAACCGCTGTCTGAAAATTCTTTGCGGGCGTGAAAAATTCTCGCGTTATCGAACAATATCAAATCTCCGGTTTAGTTTTAAATTCAAATGTCAGATTCTCACGTTCAAGTATTTCAGCATAATGTCGATAGGCTTTGTAAAAAGGTTTCACTTTTTCAGGATCAATTTTAATTGGTGCAATCGAACGATTATTAAAACGAACCTTTGATGACTTCATTTTTATCGTTGACTTCAATAAATGGTGCCCGTGAATGCAAATCAGTTTGAATATCCTGAAACCTGAAATTAATCCAGGTGGTAGTTAACAATTCAAACGATTCAGGTGATTCTTCACGTAATTTTTTCGGCTACTTTGGAAACCATCTGCCAGCAACGATTCACCCCTTCAACACTATTTTCCAGACAATGAAGCAACTGGATTGTAGGCACCGGATCACGATAGGGGTTATCGGCATGCAAACCCAATCCAAGACTGGTAAAGGCCAGATTGTTCGGATTCACTTCAGTTTTAACATCAAGATTTTCCCATAATTAGTTTCACGCACATAACGAAGCTGTCGATGACTTCCAATAACGTACCCGACTTTGTTGGCACCTCAGTTAGAACAATGAAGCCGCAATCATTAAAGGCAGCCAGCGCCAACGATTTAGCTTGAGGATCTTTTTGATAAGCAGTATAAGAGTGAAAAACGTTGGCGCTGTCGATAGTGGCTTTATCCCAGGTCACTTTGCCATTGGCGCTGCGATTATCAAAAGCAGGCTGCAAATCATAAGCATTATCAAACAGCCACTGTGCCCGAATACCGATATATGTGCGGGGTCGAAAATAATCTCAATCTCATCATCATTAACAATTTTCGCAGATTTGATCGATACATCTTCCGGGAAATCGGTGATATTCATCAGCCGTTGCCCATTTACAGAATTACGGCTTTCCGGCATTTGACAATGGTCGCGTAACCACATAGCTAACAGGTGACTGTTGCGTCCATCTGACCAATCGATGTTTAAGGCCTGTTTTGTATAAGAAATATCAGCGATCAATAACATGGTAATTCCTCACATACTGACTTGCATAAATTATGCGCCTTAGGCTTTTTAAAGTCATCATCAATCAATCACTTTTTTTGGCTTGCCAGAGCGATACATAAAGAGTCAAACCGGTATAATCGCGCCACCGGATTATGAATAAAAGATTATATGGAAACCATTGAAGCAATTATTTTGGGCATTGTGCAAGGCTTGACGGAGTTCTTGCCGGTCTCCAGTTCAGGTCATTTGGTTTTAGCGCAAGAGTTACTCGGCACTAAACGGGTGGTGGCATATTGTTTGAAGTCGCAGTCCATATCGCTACATTGGTCGCTATTTTATTATTCTATCGAAAGCGGGGTAAGTCATTTAGCAATAGGTGCGTTGACGTTTGATAATGATGCCTGGCGTATATTCTCAAACTGAGTTTGGCAACTGTTCCGGCAGTTTTGGTTGCGTTACTTGCACGCGATTGGATTTGAACAGCAATTTGAATCTATTTTAGTTGTAGCCGTCTGCTGATTATTACCGGATTTATTGTCTGGAGCACTCGTTATACGCTGGGACACGGTAGCGAGACTGAACCCACCTGGCCCGCAGCTTTAATCATAGGTTGCGTTCAAGCATTCGCAATCTTGCCGGAATTTCACGCAGCGGGTCAACTGTTGCCATTGCTCTACTGCTGGGACTGGCTCCATTAGCGGCGGCGGAATTTTCGTTTTGCTCGGTGTCATCGCAATGGCGGGGCTGGCATATTATTATTGCCTGAGCTTTCGTCAGTTTCAGGTGAAACCTTGAATGCTATATTGTTTGGCGGCCGTAGCAGCTTTAATCAGCGGTTTATCGCATTATGGTTATTTGTCATGGCTTTTAAAGAACCAACGTTTTTACTTATTTGCTTTCTATGTCTGGATTTGTCGGCGCAATAACCCTGGCACTGACATTACGCTAAGACGAGAAATATTGTAAAGTAGCCTTTGAATTTCTACAGCAAGTTACATGGCTGACATCAGTAAAATTATCGATTTACTCTCTACATTAATTGGATTGACACCACCAGCAGCAAATCCAACTTAAACCTGATCGATTTCACCGAAAGCTACCTGGCCAAGCACGGAATTAAATCTGAAATCGTTTTTGATGAAACCCGAAAAAAGGCCAACCTTTTCGCCACCGTTGCCGGGCCGGAAGATATTTCTGGCATTGTTCTTTCCGGGCATACAGATGTCGTTCCTGTCACTGATCAAAATTGGACTAAACCACCATTTAAAACCAGCATAGAAGATGAAAAGCATTTGGACGCGGCAGCACCGACATGAAAGGATTTATCGCAGTCTGCCTCGCCCTAACCGAACAGATTCAACAAGCCGATCTAAAACAACCGATCCATTTTGCTTTTTCCTATGACGAAGAAGTGGGTTGCCTGGGTGTACGCACTTTATTAGAACAACTTAAGCACCGCGAGGCCATTCCCTCTGCCTGTATTGTTGGTGAACCAACACTGATGCAGACCATCCGCGCACATAAAGGAAAGATCAGTCAGCGTTGTCATGTTCACGGACACTCCTGTCATTCGAGTCGCATTGATGAAGGATTAAATGCGGTTGAATATGCGGCTCAAATTATTACTTATCTACATGAGTTGAGTCTGCGTATCGAACAGGATGGTCCATTCGATGAAGAATTCACACCTTCTTACACGTCTGTGCATACCGGCCGGTTAGCGGCGGTTCAGTTTTAAATATTGTGCCTGAATATTGCACTTTTGATTTCGAGTTTCGCAATATCCCCCAACATGATGGCAGAAGGCTTCTGCAAAAAGTGCAGGACTACGCCAAAAAATCACTACTGCCGCGAATGAAAAAGAAAAATCTTAAAGCAAATATTGAATTTGAAGAATATCTGAGATCCCTGCTTTTGATTCAGAGATAGAATCGTCTTAACGCAATTGTGCCTAGCATTAAGTCCTATGATAAAGCCGGAAAAATCAGTTTCGGCACCGAAGCTGGGTTATTTCAAAACTTAGGTATGCAAGCTATCGTATGCGGTCCCGGTGATATTAACCAGGCTCATAAGCCGGACGAATTTATCGCCCTTTCTCAATTGCAGGCTTGTGAAACGTTCTTAAAGCAAACTAACACAACGCAACTCAAACTATTATTTAATTCATATCTAGGGGGTGTTTTCAATTAGATTATTATCGCTGCTACCCCTCATTTTTTCTTCAGCAAGGCAGAATGAACACCGTTTGGTTACTCCAAATAAGTGAGTGATAACGCCGTTGAAGGGAAAATGAGGCGTAGCCCTTGGGGTTGAGGCTGAAAAAAACGTCATACGGCGTTGTTCGTCGCTGATTTGGAGTCACCAAACAACGCTTCTCACGTCTTGTCTGACATTTTTTCAGTCTCAACAACGGTAACAATCTATTGAAAACACCCCTATTCAGTTATGGTTTATCAGCTGTTCAGTATAAAAGCATATAATTTAAAGATGGCGATCGGATTTAAAGACGATGATAAAAGTGATCAAAACACATTAGCGCTCATACTTATTTGTTGGCTGCTGCTCAGTTTTTTTTCTATTAATTCATACGCCCAGGAAAAACCGAAGCAGAATCAGCCCGTCCACAACAAACCAACGTCGAGTCAGAACTAACAGCAGAAAACAATAGCGAGGATAATGCTTCTGAATCAGAACCAGATTCAATATTTAATGTGGATGTGTTAGTAGATAGAATGAAAGAAACTAAAGCAATCGGTGCCATTACTAAACTTTCGCTTAAAGGCCAGGTTAATGATTTATTGAAAAAGCCGATGAAATTAAAATGGCAGCGATAATATGACAAATGAGAAAACCAAATTGCGAGAACATTTTGAAGGCTTAATCTTAAAAACAGTCGCTTTGCTTAACAAAGGCGAAGATTATACGCTGGCTGAAGATATCTATCTGGCCCGCGAAGAATTATGGAAATCAATCATGGAGAACAAAGCATGAAACGATTATGGCAATATGCCTTGGGGTGATAATTAGTTCTAATGTGCTAGCGGTTACACCAGCACAAGATATCGCCGCGACAATCAACCTAAACGGTTATGCCTGTGGCAACAAAGCCAAAAATGTAAAAGAAACTGTTGACGACAAGGGCAACAAACCATTACCGCCTCCTGTCCTGATGGCAAACGTTACAAAATCAATATCACAAACAAAGGTCGAGTCACCGTAAAACCACAGTAGCTAAGCCTTGAGTTGGAGTGGCAGTTTATACAGCCCGTTCACCAGTTGCATCAAAAATTGCATTCGCAACCGCAGGCGCAATAACCGGTGTACCCGGTTCACCAACACCGGTTGGCGGCTGCGTTGATGGGACAATATAAACCTCTATTTCAGGCATTTGATTCAAACGTAACACCTGATAATCATGGAAATTGGATTGTTTAACCGCCCCGTTCTCGATAGTTAGTTCACTCATCATCGTGGGCGATAAACCGTAACCAATACCACCCTCCATTTGTGCCTTGATGATATCCGGGTTACCGGCAGACCGCAATCCACTGCGCAGACCACCTTGTCAACACTGTACTCACCGTCTTCAGTAACAGTGATTTCAGCAACCTGGGCGACATAGCTGCTGAACGATTCATGCACTGCAACGCCGCGACCTTTACCCTTCAGATAATTCACTGCCCCAACCTGCTTTTCAGCCGCCAGTTTTAACACACCCTGATGCCGTGGATGGCCTTCAAGCAACTCCATCCTGAATTCCACGGATCTCTTTCTGCTGCAAAAGCCAATTCATCAATAAACGTTTCCGTCGAAAAACCGGTATGAGTGGAACCTACCGAACGCCACCATAAGACCGGCACTTGATTGATCGTGGTATGCAAAAACAACATGCAGATTAGGGATTGCATAGGTAATGTCGCTGCTCCTTCTACCGACGTACCATCAACACCATCTTGAACTATCATTTGCTCAAAGGCCGTTCCCTGAGCAATAGATTGCCGACAATTCGTTGTTGCCAGGCAATAAGCTTGCCTTTGTCATCAAGACCGGCTTTTACGGTATGAAAATTACATAGGCGATAGTAACCTGCGCGCATATCATCCTCGCGTGACCAGACCAGCTTGACGGCTGGCGGTGCCAATGCCCTGGCCACTTGCACTGCTTCCACCACATAATCAGAATGTGAACGGGCCGGCGCCCGAAACTACTGCCGGCATACAAGGTGTTTATTTTGACCTGCTCAGGCTTTACACCGACAACCGGATACCGCATACTGATCGCCCGTTTGTGATTGAGCACCATTCCAGATTTCAACGCCATCATTTTTAAATCTAAACCCACACAGTTCATCGGCTCCATGGTGGCAGGGGCCCAGATAAGGAAATTCATAACTGACTTCAAGCACCGTGGCAGCTTGCTGCAGTGCAGCTTCGGCATTCACCATCATTGCGTGCCGGGTACCAGGTTTTTTTTACCCAACTCTTTATTTTCCTGCATCAAATCTGCGGAAACTACCCGTTTCTGCGCTGCTTTGATCCCATTCAATTCTCTAATGCATCACGCCCTTTTTTTTCGCTGCCCAGTAATCTTTTGCCAGAACAGCAAAAACCTGTAGGGATCTGTAACACATTTTCAACACCAGCCACGGACTTTGCGGCATCTGCGTTAAAAATTTTTGATTTAGCTCCGAAACGTGGAGCATGCCCCAACCATTGCGTAAGATGTCGGGTAAATTAATTCCTTGAAAAAAATCGCTGTGCCTCGGTTTTACCAAATCTTTGCGAGTGACACCCTTACCGATATAAACAAACTGATCCGGTGTTTTAGCGTTGCTGACTCCGGCACAACCTGTTTTGCTGCCGCTTCTGATTAATTCACCAAACTGGCTGACCGGACAGAACCGGCATGGCTGATCACACCGTTGCTGACTGTAATTTCTCAGCCGATACCGCCCAACTTTCAGCAGCCGCAATTGATTTGCATTTCCTTTCCCGCTGCACCCGCATGCGCAAACTGCTCCAAATGAATTTGCCATCCGGTCTGCGCCAGTGCCGTTTAGGGCCCCAAAAAAATAGATTATTGTAACGACTGGCATCGGCCGGTGCGTTCACAGACAATCTGTTCCCAACTGGCGTCCATTTCATCAGAAACCCCAATGTAGCCAGCCCTGTATAGGTTCCCGGGCCCCTTTTTCCAAGTGCTTGATCATGACCGTGCGGTTTTGTCAGGTGCTACTCGGACAAACGCATTCGGCTCAAATATTTCGGCAGTGGTGTCAGTAGCAAGCACTTCCGGTAAATAACACCGACGTTAATCCAGTACCAATAACAGCTGATGACTTTAAAAAATACGTCTATCTTCACTAAAAACTTTTGTTTTAAATCATTTCGGCTTTCCCCTCAAGTTAATTTTCAGCTGCCTTTTTGACCCCCTTTTCTAATTCTGTAATAAGTCGAACAACGACAATATTTCCACTCTCGCGCCATCAATATCTTCATCAGTGGGGCTGGTGTTTGCTGGATAAAAAAGCCGCGGCGGACATGATCTGACCTGACTGACAGTAACCACACTGATAGACGGCCAATCTTCCCAGGCTTTTTTTACAGCTTGGCCTTGCTCTGAATCCAGTCCTTAAATTGTAGTGACTGATTTTTTCCTTGGCCGCGGTCACAGGCGTCACGCAAGAACGTATCGCCTGACCGTCCAAAATGAACTGTGCAGGAAACCGCTTAAGCCATACCGAAACCAAATTTAGTTCGGTTAATTTCAGGTGATCTCTAATCACCTTTAACAGGGGCGTTACCTCTAAAGCGTCAACCCTTTGATCGACGCCATTTAATTTAAAATTTATACTCATTATTAACTCCTCGGCAGAAATACTAGGAAAGTCAAATCATTTTAACGAATAAAATGCCTTTAGTTAAGCACAAACTGGTTAGAATAACTTAAATCACAAACCAATCACATTAGCACCCAAAATTATGTCGAATCATTCTCCTATGAACAGTTAGAACAAAAACTCCCTTATATTCTTGGCGCACCTAAAAACGAAGGCGAAGGTAAAATTTATTTTTACCCGCCCTGTTTCAGGTCAGCGTGTCCTTCATGAATCGATCGAGTTAAGCGCCAAAAAAAGGGGTCGCCGGTGACAAGTGGGCAGATGAATGTTGGTTGACACTGGATGACGGTTCTCCTCACCCTGATGTGCAAATCTGTTTTATGAATGCCGGTGCATTGACTCAGTCGCTGCGACCCTGACCGATGGGCATAGTGGTGTAATTTTTTTTTGATATGGATTTAAGTGTGGAAAACTTACAAGCAGGAGACCGACTTACCTCGGTGAAAGCACGCTGGAAATTACCGCCGAGGCGCACAATGCCTGCTGAAGTTTGCAAATCGCTTTGGCCATGATGCATCCAAGTTTGTCATGACAAGCGCGGTAGAGAAATCGTTTAAGAGGCATTTACGCCAGAGTGAAACGATGGCATGATCACCTCGGTGATAAGTTTACTAAATTATAAATTTCACCTAAACCTGCCACACCCCAACAAAACAATTAATTGTAAATTCAATCAAGAAACATGGTTCAGCATTGCGTTTTTTGTTGTTTTTTTATCGCTTATTTGTTTTCACAAACAAGTTTTGTTCTATCTAAAGATGACTTAACCTGATCAAATTCAGTTTAATCGTTTGTATATTCTTGTTAAGCGGTTTGACCCATTGACTCAAGAAAATTTACTGCAATCGATTAAGAATTGGAAACTGCATTTATGGATACAATTGATTTCGTTTGTAGTGTTTCCTGCTGTCGTCATAGCGACTGCTTGGTTAGCAACTCTGACTTAACTAATTGATTTATGTCGGCTTTATTGTTTTGCCTGTATTCCAACGCTATTACCAGTTGCGGGGGTGTTCACCCGTAATGCAGGCGGTAATGAGGAAGCGGCATTATTCAATCCCCAGTTGGGCAATATGCTGGGGATATTTATTACCCCCTTGTTAATTTATTTTTCATTGGTGAAAGCATTGCGCTTGACCCTATCCCCGCGCCTCAAAAATGATGCTGTTAGTCATAATCCCTTTTTTGGCAGGGCAAATTGGCCGCAACTTTTTTTCTTAACTGTAAAACTCAGGTTGGCCTAAATCAGGAACGAACTGGATGATTTTAGCAATCATGTTGTTGCTTTTATTAATGCTTTTGGGGCAAGGCTTAATTTTGAATTAATCGAATCATATATATTGTAATTTTGACCCTTTGGCATTGAAAATGCGTTAACTGTGTTTGCCTGGTACCCTGCCAATTGATGACAACAGTTTCAACCTCGCGATCAAAAGTGCCTGGTCATCAACCCGCAACACAAAAACGCGGGGGCGTTAGGTTTACCGATCGTCCCAGTTTTATTCAGTGATAACTCCAATCTGCCTGATTAGCTTTCCCATTATCGTTATCACACCATCAACTTATATCGATGGAATCATGGTCGGTCAGATGGCCCAAAGCAACCAATAACACCTGTAACACATTGTTTTTATAAATTTTTAATTATTTTATAGTGTAAAGTCTTTATAAACCGGTATAGAGTACCGTACGCAATTTCAGTGCCATAACAATAGCCGGGAAAAGGCTGATTGAAGAATCTTTGCGAGTCTTTGATTCACCAACATTTTGTATCTTGAGGAGAAGATATGAAGAATATTTTTATGGCATCCACCCTTTGTCTTGCTCTGTCAAATTATCCCTTTTTCTCAAACTGCATTAGAAACTCTGGGCAAATTTAAAACCACAGGTGTTACCGAGTTTACTTATGTGGAAAAAGGCGGAGACAAGGCTGCCGCAATTAACAAAACATTTAAAAACGCATTAGCTTGCCGGATGGTTTTTTAAGATCGTGTTTGTACGCAAATTTTTTCCCGACGCTAGAAATATGGCTGTCGGCCCACAAAGGGATTGTCACTTTTGTAGGCACACGAAAACTTGAAGTATGGGCAGTGACCGCCGGGATAAAGACCGAGTTGCTGATGAAGTTAAAAATTTCGCGCCATCGCTACCAAAAACAATTCCCAAAAGGACCTTGTTTTACAAAAGATGGTTTTTTGATTTTTGTCGGCAAAACCGGGTACTTAACTATCGGCCGCGGAATTCTTCTATGAAAGCCCGGATGTAGTCGCCGTGCCTATAGCCAAGCAAGGTGAGTTGATTCCACAGGATGAAAAAGCTATAACCATACTGCCGAGTCTGCAAATAGGACCGGACGAAAAACTCTATATTTTACTTGGACAACCCTTTAATGTTGCACCCCAGGAAAAACTCTCACTCTACAAACAGGTTGGAATCGGCCCGGGATTATTAGGATGAACCTTGACGGTTCTGATCGGGAGGTATTCACATACGGTGTGAGAAATTCAGTCGGCATGGATTTCCATCCTGGAAAAAGGAGAGCTTTGGGGGCTGACAATCAAGTAGTGGCATGGGTGACGTACACCTCCGGGTGAAATCAATCGGCAAACCGAAGCGGAAAAACATTTTGGGCATCCTTGGTTTGGGGGGGACAAGTCAAAAACTAATTAATATAAAGATGAAACACCCAGGGGAATTATTCCCCTGCTGTTGAAACCGAGCACACGCTGCCGATCTGGGTTTGATTTTTTATACGGCAAGATGTTTCCTGAACCCCTATAAAAACGGTATTTTTTCTGCTCAACATGGGTTTCCCGGAACCGCACCATACCAATGGGAGCCGCGTCATGTTTACTTCAATTTATGAAGAGGGAAATGCAAACCCCAGTTCCTTTTGCGGAGGGCTGGATAGATGAAATGATGAGTCCTGGCCGCCGGTAGATGTTGCGCAACTGCGTGACGGCTCATTGTTAGTTTCAGATGACCTTGCTGGTGCGATATATCGAATCTGGTATGAACCTGAAAAAGGCTAAAAATTTCATTCTGCTTTGGGCGGGTTTTTACTCGCCCAGTTTTAAAAGTCAGTTTAGGTTTATCGCGAATGAAGATTTGCAACAGGCTCGGAAATTGACTGGACAGTGCAAAACCTGTCACGGTAATAATGGTATTGCACAAATCCCAGCCCCCAACATAGCCGGCGAATCCCAAAAATTTTCTAACTAATCGCTACTTGCTTTCAAAAGCGGGCAACGTGAGCATGAAATAATGAATGTTGTTGTAAAAATCTTGATGAAAAAAGTATAGAGTTACTTCGAAATGGTATGCAAACATAAATAAAGGCACAGGTAAAAGTGAACAACAACCAAAATCCTCTTGGGCAAGTGCATTGAAAGTCACGGTGCTGATGGAATCGCTACAACCGACGATTTTTGCCCAACCTTGCTGGCGAGTCTATCGTTTATATCGACACTCAATTAAAGACATTTCGTAGTGGCAAACGCAAACACGACTCATTTTCCAAAATTGCGGCTGATTTGACTGATGTGGAAATAGACAGATAGCTCAATGGTTTCTAATGTCAGTTTTTAGTGTTATAGTAACTATATTCTCGTCTCTAAAAGGCTTGTCGCAATAATCCATAATAACTGGCATAATAAAGAGACTGGCCCCCCCCGTCGCCCCTTTTTTTTGCCTTAAGCCCATGCCGGACCCGCTATATCAAGATGTGCCAACGATAAGTCGTAGCAAATTTAGATAAAAATGTTGCAGCGACTATCGCCCGGCACCTGATGAATCATCACGACCTGCAGAGCTTGCCAAATCCGCGAAATTGCTGTTAAGACCGATCATACTCTTGCCATAATGGTAATTGCCAAACATGATCATGACTCTTTTCCCCTGCATAATTAAACGATTAGCCATTTTGGTTATTACTCATTTAAACCGGAATCTCATTACCCAGCGCTGTGATACAGCACCCGTTAATGTTTGCAACATCGATAACCACAGAGGGTCGATAACGTTAACAAATGTCACGCGTCAGCTAGCAACAACGCCCTTCTGCATCGGTACTTAGTATTTCCACAGTCTGGCCAGACATGCTAGTCACACATCCCCTGGCTTAAAAGCCTACCATCAATTAAATTTTCACTCGCGGAATAAAAGCAACAACATTAACGGGCGACTCTTTTAGCGATAGCCATAAAGCCCCCGCCACTACTGCCCCCCACCGCACATATCAAACTTCATTTCGTCCATTGACGGTGCAGATTTTATTGAATAACGCCGCTGTCAAATGTCAGGCCTTTACCATAAGCGCGATGGGTGCTTGCGATAAGTGAGCGGCCTGATATTTAAGAATGACAAGTTTGCGGGCTGTCCACTGCCTCTTGATACGGCAAGAACAAGATTCATGCCTAATTTTTTCATTTGACTCTCACCGATCACAGTGACTTTCAATTTTTTTGCCTTTGACAGCGAAGGCTGTTTAGCCAGATAAATCGGCGTACAAACTTAGCGGGAAGATCCCGCTAATCGCCTGGAATAATTAATTCCTTGTGCAATTTATTTTTCCTTTTTTGACATCCGGTTAGCGTTGTTTACATAGTTTTTTGTGGCTCAAAAAGTAACGTTCCAATAGTCGATAAGAGCTTTTACTTTTTTTAGTTGCACTATACTGAAAAGGTTGTTTGTTTTAAAAGATTTAGTGAGATTCAAATAAAATCATCAATCCCATTAAAACTCGATCGAAGATCAACCAAGCTAACTAAAATTGATCTGGCAGAATATTTTTTAAACATACTGCAGCTTGGTAATAGCTTTTTTTATATTTTTTAATGCAAATCATTTTCATGGCCGAAAACACAGCATGACTGATCCAGTAGAATCCATGATCGCTTTGTAATTAATTCGACTTCTGCTTGCGCTTAGCCGATGTGTCTTTTGAATAATGGCATCAAGATTGTCGCCAGTGTGTTATCAAGTTTTGCAACAACACTCGCCAGTTTTTGATTATAACTGGAAATAATAAACAGTCAAACTCGGTAATTTTTTTTACTGAACTTACGACTTCATACTGCACAGAAATCAGGGACTCGTGCTTATTAATAGCCAGCGTTTTCCAATCGCAGTCATAATAAATGCTTTTTGTATCTGCTGCCACATCGGCATCGGGTATTGCTCACTGAGGTGATCGATAATTCGATTTGCTGAGCGCTTGCCGTCCCCCTGAGCCAGAATTAATGAAACTGTAGGATTGAGTTTTATCTACCCCCAGGGTACAGCAAACTGTGTATCCTGCGCAGGCTCCCATTGAAAACGGTATCCCTTTTCCGAAAGCGATCGGTGCATTTTTATTTAAATCACTCTTGGTCACAATTAAAAAATGGCGGTTTTTTTGAACGTAAGCTAAATCCCTAGATCTAACATAGACCAGAGTACTTGCAATTTAAAACGTAAAATTGCAAATGCATTTTGTTGTTGTGCATGGCTGACAAAATGATTAAGGGTGATCCGCAGACCATGTTGAAACATCGCGTCTAGCCTGTGATAAGCGATTCTGAAAATAACCTAACCTTTTTGATTAATCCAGCCGTAATGCTCCGGCCAGGTTTTTAATCTTGATTGATGAATTTCCGGTGCGAACAACTCAGTTAGCGAAGAACAGGCGGCTTCCTGCCAACTATGATTGCGTGCAAAATTAACATAAGCATCAACAGCAAATTTAACTCCAGGCAAAACATGTTTAAGTGAAACTAATTCCTCCCTGTCGATTCCACACGCTAATCCAAGCTGAACCCAGGCTTCAATACCACCATCATCGTTTTCATCACCATCATGATCAACAATGCGCTTGATCCATTCACGTCTGACTTTAGGATCCGGACAATTTGCTAATATGTTCGCATCTTTAATTGGAATATTTATTTGGTAGTAATAGCGGTTTAAAAACCCAACCACGAATTTGTTCTTTAGTGCATTACCTTCAAACATCATCACATGATAGGGATGATGTATATGATAGTAGCGACCAAGATCACGCAGACTTTGTTCAAAAATCCTGTTTCGGTAATGGTTTAATATCTTCCATGTCTAAATCTCTATACTCATGCCGTCATAAGCTACTTCAATATTATGCGCACTGAGCAGTTGATTCTCCGGCCCATTCTCATTTAGTATTGGATTAGTATTATTTATATGAATCAATATCTTACGTTTATTAGTTAATGTATTTAGAAACTCAATCATACCACCCCCACCAGACTGTGGCAGATGTCCCATTTGTGTTCCCAGCCTGGTACCAACTCCTCTTTTTCCATCTCATCATCCGTCCAAACTGTACCATCAATTAAAATACAGTCGGCCATATTATTGCATCAATAAGTTGTTTTTCGATAACACCAATACCTGGGGCATAGAAAACCGCTTTCTTTGTTTAGCATTTTCTATTAACAAACCAATCGTATCACCCGACTCAGGCTTATCACGGTGAGGTGAATATGGTGGTGCATTACTGACTAGTGGAACAGCGGTAAAAGTTAAATCATCTATTTTCTTGATGACAAATGATTCATGCTGAGTATCAATCATGTTTAGATTCAATCCACCGTTGTAACTATCCAGGACTTTAAACAATGGAAAACCTTGCGTTAAATCCTGTCTAACCTGAGTTGTACAATAGACTTCATGAGGACAACCCTCTCTCAGCATCAATAATCCTGCGACATGATCAATCTGGGCATCCGTTAAAATAATCGCAGCAATACCAGTATCTCGTTTGCTCCTGGCAGGCTGAAGTGCCGGAAAATCTTTTATTTGCTGCAGAATATCTGGTGAAGATTAATCAATACCCAATCGATACCATTTTGGCTGACTGCGATTGAAGATTGTGTTCTCGCCTGTGCACAAATAGTGCCCGCTCTAAAACTTTGCACATCTGACAATTGCAATTCCATTGAGGAAAGCCTCCGCCTGCGATGAACCAAGTACTTGTATTTGCATTTATTTATGGTGATCTTTTCTGTTATTAATCTGTAAAAGTCTTATCAAAATTTACTGCATTATCACGCCCAACTATAGCGCCATCATCATCAATATTTTTCCATATTGCACTTTTAAAATCAGACTCAGCAATATCATTGCCTTGACTGAAGCGCCGGTAAAATTAGCACCGGATAGCTTTGCATTGGTTAACTTAACATTATTTAAATTAGATTCACTGAAATCTGCAAATTCTGCATCAACATGAGAAAGATTAGCACCGGCAAAATTAACTCGTGATAAATTCGCTGAAACAAAAACTGTGCGCATCAAACCCATTGACTGGTTTTTCATGTCGGCAGAAAGATCGGCATCTGACAAGTCGACATTGCTTAAATCCGCAGGGGTAAAATTGGCAACAATACGGGAATTATTCATCTTGGCATTCGTTAATTTGGCGCTAACTAATTGTGTTGAAAACAAATTTGCATTCGACAAATCCGCATTCGACAAATCGGCGTTTACAAACCAAGCCAGGCCCGAGTTTAGCGCCACTCAAATTCGTATTGGCAGATTCGAATTATTGAATCTTGACCAGCGCAGGTCTGCTTGTTTGAAATCAACGCCGCTTAGATCAATGTTGAGAATTTTCTATCCGTTAAATCCAGGCCCGCTGGCGAGTTTTGCAGTAATGACACCAATTCATCTTTGGTCATCTCCGCCTCAGTCATATCGGGCTATTCATATCCACCATTTCAAATAAGTTTTGGGCCTGGGTCTGCAAAACTTATTTGAGTCAAACCCATAATGAAACAGAGCTTGACGAAAAAAAATTAAATTCCTAATAGTTATTTTCTTACTCCGTTACTATGGTTTGCTGGTGCAGTTTTTTTGAATTGGCGACGTTGCGCATTAATAAATCATCTTGTTTACCACCTGCCCTCGAAGATTTCCCCTATTAATTATGATGTGGAGATAAATGACAAGCTGGATCAGCATTACGCGCATCACCTGTCAATAGATAGGCCTGGCATCGGCATCCTCCAAAATCAACCGAACGCTTTGGACAGGTTTTACAAGGCTCCACCATCCAGTCCTGACCACCCATATTATTAAAAGCAGCCGACTCATTCCAAATCGATTCCATTGAGTTACTTTTAACATTTGGCAGTTCAATATCCGGCAATATTGCTGCTGACAGACAGGGTAAAACATCACCATTTGGAGAAATTGTCATAGAAATATTCCCCCAACCACACATACAAGGCTTAGGTTCACCTTCGTAATAATCCGGTATCACATAAAAAATATCTACTTTACCTTTATATTTATCTTGATACTCTTTAGCGATCCGTTCTGATTTTTCCAACTGCTGTTTGGTCGGAATCAAATGTTTGCGGTTTAGAAACGCCCATCCGTGATATTGCGCATTTGCAAGCTCAATAAAATCCGCACCAATATCGATTGCAGTTTGAATTAATGTTTCTATTTGATCAAGGTTAATATCGGTGCAAAACAATATTAACCACCATTGGGTAATCATTGTCCTTAATCCATTTGGGCCCATGTGTTTTTATGGGTGAGTGATTTAGTCGCATCAAAAAATGATGCTGGTGTTTTTGCCTTGTCCTGAATGCTTAACTGAATATGATCCAAGCCACAAGTTTTTAATATTTTTACTTTTTTTTCCGTTAAACCTATGCCTGTGGTGATTAGATTGGTATAAAAGCCAAGCGAACTGGTGTGTTCAATAATTTGTTCCAGGTCCTTTCTGACTAACGGCTCTCCACCTGAAAAGCCAAGCTGGACAGACCCAATTTACGGGCCTGTTCCAAAAACATCAAACCACTGCTCGGTGGTTAGCTCATTTTTATACTGATAGAGATCAAGTGGATTAGTACAATGGGGACATTGTAGGGGGCATTTATATGTTAACTCGGCCATCAGCCATAGTGGCTTTGGCCGAGTAACATTCATTTGGAAATACTTAGACTAAACTAAATAAACTATACTTTTTGACGAACGCATACATGGTCATTTCCATGCCTAAGCGAATGTCTTCATAGTCTGGTTTTACCCAATTCATTTTGTCCATTTAAAACCTCCGGTTCTATAGTAAACCATCTTAAATTTAACACATTTTTCCTTTATAATCAATAACAAGAGTGTTTTGAGTTTAAATTTCTTTCGGTTTTGATTCCTCAAGTGGATAATCATCGGCAGACCAATCATCTGTACCTCCAGGAAACCAAAATATGTCAGAAAAGCCATAGTTTATTGCCCGTTTAGCTGCATTCCATGACATCCAGCAATCGACTTTACAGTAAAAAAGCATACCACCGGGATTGCTATTAGCGAATTCTTCTAAATTAGATTTAAAATAATCATCTAATTCGTCAGATAAAACACCAAAACCCACATCTGCTAGCCAGGTTGATCCTGGAATATTCAATCTTTTTTTGGGCAACCATATTTCATCTTCAGACATGGATTTGGTCGTTTGGGTGATGGTAGTACGTCAATAAAAATCACATCACCACGATCATGTAATTGTTTTGCTATAGCGGCATCAACTACAGTCGCTCCTTTTAGTGTGGCTGGTGTTGCTGATCGATAATTATCAAGTTTGTATCCTTCTGGCTCATCAATATCAGCAGATGCATCAGCTACGTTTACGGCTAGAGCAAAAGGAAGAAATATAAAAAAAAGAATTATTTTTTTCCAGATCGCATAATCTTATAATTCACCCTGTAATAAATCTCACCCTTATTGTTCAATACGGTATATTGTATTGCCTGAGTATCGTTTGAATTTCATCTTCATTGTCGTTCAACACCTGGTTAATCTGATCTTTCCAGTCCTGATCATTAAAACGAACCGCATCGTAATACTGAAATTCAGCTGCGATGACTTTGCTTCCGTAATTAAAGGAATAATGGCTAGCTCTTTTTTTGATTGTAGCGACAAATAACCCGCAATCGGCCCCCAGATAATAGCTGCATCGATCAAGCCATTTTCAATATCGTCAATCATCTGTTTGCCGGCAGAGTAATAGCGCGTATCGATCATTAGCTGATAGGGTCGTACTCTCGATAATAATCCATGCCTTGCCATTAAATTTGCGGCAGGTGTGCCCGCTACAATTCCAATTTTCTTTTGCTGATAATTGGATCGGAAAAAATCAGCGGGCAATTGCTCCGCATTTTTAGCGTACACTAATGTATAGATAGAGTGGTAATAAGGGTTAGTATTTTGAACCCGCTCATTGGTAGTCGTGATCCCGGAATCAAGTCGCATTCATGCAACTGCAAAGTGTTTCTAACGTAACCAACAGTCTGTGGAAACCAAGTATAGGCTACTGGTCTATCAAGTTTTTCGGCAATTAAAGCAATTATTTTATTTTCGAAACCTTCCAGTTTATTGTTGGAAAAGGGAAGATTATTAGGATCAGCGCAGACTCTCAAAGTTGTGCTACTAACTGCACCTCTACTTACCCCATCTGCCGCATGCACTATTATTGCTAAAAATATTATTGCCAAAAACAGACTTGATTTTAATAAACCGAAGATATAGTTAAAGTAAATCACTATTTATTTTGGAATCTTTTTAGGGCGTCCGGGGGCAAGCACACCATCTGATCTGGCTTTTAGAAAGCGATAAATATCATCCTGATATTTCATCACATCAATGTTGTCTTCAAAAGAAGGCATTGCGCTAACCGAACCATCTGATAAAGTGATAGTTCTGCCTTCTATCAAAGTCTGCTTGAATTCTTCGTAAGTCAATGATTCAATGACTCAACTAACGATGGTGCAAACGTACTCCCCATGGCATCTTGCCCATGACATGTATGACAAATCCCGTGAAACCGACGATAACCATTAAATGTTGCTTTATCGACTTTGCCATCTTCTACAACGTATTGTGGTTCTTCTTCTTGAGCCTGAATCGGCGAAATTAAAAAATAAGCTAAGAATGTAGACACACACACTAGAGTTTTTGATTTTATGATGTTTTATTCAATTTCATTGCAATCCTTCAAAGTTATTTGATTCAAATATTAGAGTCCGTAATTTAAAAAAAATAGATACCGCAATTTTTTACGGTATCTATTAGGGTTGGTACTAAATCTGAATATATAAATATATATACTAACTAGGCACGTGGAAAACAGTCAGCACACCGCCAAGCGAAGTATATTTTGACAAAGATTTGTATGCACCTACCGCCCCCAGTCCATCGGTATCTCCGGTGAGTCCAGCTGCAAAACCGATTCCGGCCCAGCCGCCTAAACCAGAAAGCACACCGATGTACTGCTTACCATTATGCTCCCAGGTATTTATATGCCGATGATGCCCGATGGAGTTTTAAACTTATAAAGTTCCTCACCGGTTTCAGCATCAACTGCTTTTAAATATCCTTCAAGCGTTCCGTAAAATACAACGTCGCCATTGGTTGCCAGCGCACCACTCCAGACTGAAAAAGGCTCAGGTAGAGACCATTTTATTTCACCTTTATCGGCGTCCCAGGCAATAAAGTTACCAAGATTATCAGTTCCATCTTCCGTCACTTTTCCCGCTGGAAACATGGTCAAGGTCGCACCAACATAAGGTTGACCGGCCGTGTAGGAAACTTCGTAGGGTTCATAGTCCATACAAACATGGTTTGTTGGCACATAGAATAATCCAGTTTTTGGAGAAAATGCAGCAGGCTGCTGGTCTTTAGAACCTAGCGCTGCGGGACATATATTTTCAGAATTAACATCTTCGCCATTTTGATGGGTACTATACTCAGCTACAACTTGAGGCCTTCCAGTTTCCATATCAACATGGGTCGCCCAGTTAACCGCAGGGTCAAACTTTTCAGCAACAAGAAGTTCGCCAGTTTCCCGGTCCAGGGTATAACCAAAACCATTGCGGTCAAAATGCACCAGCGCTTTTCGTTGCTCTCCTCCAACCTCCATATCGACTAAAATCATTTCATTAACACCGTCATAATCCCATTCGTCATGTGGTGTCATTTGGTAAACCCATTTCGCCATACCGGTATCGGCATCTCTGGCGAAAATTGTCATCGACCAGGCATTGTCACCCGGGCGTTGAACAGGATTCCAGGTCGAAGGGTTTCCCGAGCCATAATAGACGAGGTTTAGCTCAGGATCATACGAATACCAGCCCAGGTTGTGCCACCGCCAATCTTCCATTGCTCACCTTCCCAGGTTGCGGTACCGGAATCCACGCCAACGGGTTTGCCTAAGTGAGTCGTATTTTCAGGGTCCAGCAGGGTCATATCATCCGGGCCGGTTGAATAACCACGCCAGGCAAGGGAACCATCAGATATGTTGTAAGCGGTCAAATGGCCCTGCACACCGAATTCACCACCACTGTTTCCAACCATGACTTTATCTTTAACAACCATGGGCGCACTGGTACCGGTTTCACCTTTTTTGGGGTCACCGTTTTTGACCTGCCAGGCCACTTCACCAGTATCTTGGTCGAGCGCTACCAGCGTTGTATCAGCCTGATAGAGAAATATTTTTCCGTCGCCATAAGCTACGCCTCGATTAACCGTATCACAACACATAACCGGTATTACCGTTGGATCTTGCTTGGGTTCATAAACCCATTTAATCGCAGCGTCATCGTTAAGATCCATTGCGTAAACTTTATTGGGGAAAGGCGTGTGTATATACATGGTATCGCCAACAACTAACGGACCACCTTCATGACCGCGCAAAACGCCTGTAGAAAAAGTCCAGGCAACTTGCATATCACCAACGTTGTCCTTGTTGATTTGGTCTAACTCGCTGTAGCGATGTTGGCATAATTCCCAGTGGGCATGGCCAGTTTTGCAGGATTCTGCGATAATTCCATAACCTCTTGATTGGCATGCGAGACGGGAATTAGAAAAATACAGCCAACGATGGCCATATATATTGACTTGAAGTTCATCATTGTCGTCCTCCAGTGAACAATTAATAAAACACTATTGTAACTATACAGACATGGCACTAATGCCTATACGACAGCAGAACTAAAGTTGCTTTTTTCTTTGGTAGCCTGGGCACTCAAGCTAAGAAAACTACCAAGCAACTTTTGTGGCACTGCTCAATAGATGAAAATTATTCTACACACTATTTTCGCCCTCGTCTACACTAAATTATTAATAATAAAACCTTGCTCTCTACTCTAGTCTCGAAAATATTCTTTAGCATACATAAGAACAGCTAAAGCAAAGGGGCAGATGATTTTAATTAGTTATATTTAAAAACCCGTTTTCACTTTTTATTCCCACTCTAATTCAGTATAGATACGCGAAACATTTTGACCATGATGGTCATCGAACAATAACCACTCGTTACGTTCATCCTGCCCCGTATTTTCACAGCATTTTGAATCGACAGGCCATTTTTATTTTCCCTCACTTGATTCACCAGTTTAGTTAAGTAGCGTTGTTGATCGACAAAGCCTGTGTCCAATTTTTTGCAATCGGGCCGTGTCCAGGAAATGATGAGATTAACTTGCATATCGCTATACTTTTGCATTATCTCCAGCCAGCTTAATACATTTCCATCGACAACCGGCACCCGCTCTCGGAATAACAAATCACCCGTCCAAATGGTTTTAGTTTTTTCATCAAACACGGTTAAATCACTGTCAGTATGCGCTGTTTTTTGTGCAGTCAAAAGCAGCATGCGGTTCCCCAAGTCCAGTTTTAATTCAGAATCTACTGATAGTGTTGGTGCTAATAACTCAAGTTCTCTCGCTGCAAACCCTTGCTCTTCAATAAAACGTTGCTGATAAAACTTGCCCCGTTGCACCAAAGCTCTGGCAAGCCGGTGATGTCCAACAATATCGAGTTGGTGGTCCTCCGTTGTAAAAGCGCTTACCCCAAAAACGTGATCAGGATGTGCGTGGGTCAAAATAACATAGCGGATAGGCAAATTGGTGACCTGCCCAACGGCCAATTTCAAGTCATCACCAATATATTTCGATCCGCCTGTATCGATTACGGCCACAAACTCCTCTCCAACAATAAATCCATTATTGGCAATATCGCCTTTATTTCAAGATCAATCTGTCATGAGCACCGTAATGTAAATAA
The DNA here is from genome assembly GCA_018398815.1 of Conus ventricosus. NCBI lineage: Eukaryota > Metazoa > Mollusca > Gastropoda > Neogastropoda > Conidae > Conus > Conus ventricosus. Next base: position 574 of record JAFLJL010003049.1, on the reverse strand, counting down.
ATCCCATCGGCTATTTGCTCAGTTTTAAAATCGGCAAAGGCAAAATCAGTTCCCGCCAACAACCAGATAACTAGTGCAATGGTGTAACCCGGGAAATCTTCTGCTAAACTTTGTGTCCATACCACCTAGTGTCGCTAGTAAGTGAAACAACGTCGTTAATAACTGGTTTATTCATTTTTTCAAGATTGAGGATGATAATGTCTAATTTTAAAAAATATTTTCTATTCACCGTGTCTTTATGGCTGCCGTTAACATTTAACACTTATGCTCATGAACCAGAAAAATACCCTACCGCCGTGCTTGCCGATTACGTATTCGCTTGCATGGCGCTAATGGTCAACGTTACGATTTTACAAAAATGTAGTTGCAGCATTGACTATATTGCCAGCACTCAGCCACGCTACTATGAACAACCGAAACCGTTATGCGTGCTCAACAGGATATCGGACAGCGCGGCATTTTTTATCGCGAAGCAAAATGGCCAATGACAAAGTCGATAAGCTAAAAAAGCTGCAAGCCGATTTAACATTGGAATGTTTGATTAATAACTTTTTTTTGAATTTTTTTAAATGCT
>JAFLJL010003048.1:23372-45911 GCA_018398815.1 Conus ventricosus | reverse complement strand
ACTGTGGTTTATTACTGGTGTATTTTGTAACCATGGTAAACTTGTTGTGATGGTTAAATGTGTTGTCAAACATCCCTGTTGCTTTGTGTCCACTGGGCATGTTGAACTCCATAGATGAGAGTGTCACCAGCGCAGTGGCATCATGATGTCACTATGGAAACACGAAGTGCACTAGTGTCATCGCTGATCGGATTCACCGAACATGCTGGACAAGGAGTGGTTCGAGCAAGGTCGATCAGACAGGTATGTGAGTTCTTTCAGTGAGGAAGACATTAGACAAGAATGTGGGTCTGTTCTAAACACAAATGTTGAACAGCTGAGAAGGAGTGGTTTGAGAAGGACAACAGACAAGTTTGTGGGTCTTTCTACACACATATGTTGAACATGCTGGTGAACGGAGTTGTTTGAGAAGTGATCGTCAGGTATGTGGGGTCTTTTTTTTTCTAGTGAGAAGGAGTGGTTTTGAGAAGACAATCAGACAGGTATGTGGGTCTTCTACAATATGTGCTGTACTCTGTAGCAGGAAAATATGAGTTATCTGTAGCTTAGGGCTGGGTGTCTGTGTAGTAGAGACCTGTTGGTGTTCTGTGAAACCTGGTTTGTACATGTGCTGGAGTGTATGTATATTGCTGAACAATGTAAGTAGTGGGGGAAACAAGTGACAGGACTGGCAAAGATTTGAAATTAGAAAAAACCAGAGGGGGAGGGGGGTGGTGGGGAGATAGTGGGGGGGGGGGGGGGATTTGAATGGGCGGGGGGGGGGGGGGGGAGTTGAAGATGAAAAAGATGGGAACATAAAATTAAGAAAATTTATTGGAAATATGAAAACCTTCACTAGCTGCATGAGGATAACCATTGCAATCTCTGTCAAATAACAAATCTATTTGAATTGTTGCTCTTTGGTCTTCGTCTGCTGGATCTGTACCATCAGGGAGACAAGGCCGCCGATTGTGTCGTGCTCTTGGGCGTCTCAGTCCGTAATTCTGTGGGTGGTCTCACACCGAGGTTCGAAAAAGAATCTAACGCACCCCCCAAAGCAGCAGTGATAGGGTAGTAAAGGAACAAAATGAAAGTGTGGAGAGGAAAAACTTGCTGAAAAAAACTAAAACATTATGTGGGACAGTATAAAATGTAGGGGACAATCTTTTGAGCCTATGCTTGAGGATCCATCCAAGGATGCAAGGGAGATCCAAAAGATATGGATTAGTCTGGTGGTCAGCTCTGCTGTTCAATAACCCAAAGCATTGAAAGCGGCTAAGAATTGTGCAGTAACAACCTTTACTTGGATCTCGAAGAGATGCCATCTCCCATGATTGATCCAAAACAATTGTTGCTGAACTTTAAGTAGTGGGGGAAAACAAGTGCAGGCTGACAATTCTTCCATCATTTTAGTAATGACTTGGCAAAAGATTTGAACTTTAAAAAAAAAAGGGGAGGGGGAGGGTGTGAAGCTGGGGATGAAAAAAGGGAACAGAAAGGTGTAAGTATGTTTGTAGTTTTATGGTTTTTAGAATTTTCAATTAGAAAAAAAAAAAGAGAAAAGAACAAACCCATGGATTTTCAAGGGAGGACATTTACTGCTATGGCCAGCCCCCTCCCGTGTTTGTTGTTGTGACCTGTCACAGTGAATTTTCGTGTAGAAATTTGGCCAGAAAAATTCCCTTATTTCTGTGAGATATTTCAACATCTGTTAAATGCTGGCTGCAGATAGTTGTTTGTGTTTCATCCTCTCTGTGAGATCTTTTCACATCTTGTTAGATGGTTGCTGTGTGCACTCTCTCCATCCAAAAAGACTACAACTGGGTCACCAGTTTAGTGGTAAATGGGAGGAGGGGGGGGGGGGGGGGGGGAGGGGCGGAAGCAAAATATGTGTATGTTTGAGGTTTCTAGAAAGGGATGAAGATTGTCTCCTTCGTGGACAATTGTTGTAGTAAATATGGCCTCATTTTAGGGGGGTATTGTTGTTACCATAATCCCCTTTTCCTCTCTTCTCTCACTCTCTCTCTCTTTTTTTTTTTTCTTGGTCACAGCAGCTGTTGTTTTTGTTGCAACTTACAGTTTTTACCCCATTATGCCTCACCCTTTGTCAGTTTTCTCTTTTTTATTTTTTTTTTTAAAAACTGTTTTACTGAGGAAATGACTGGAGCCAGTGTATGTACTGAGGAGGTGGTGGAGTGATGTTGATGATTTGTACTGAAGATGTTTGTTGATGTTTTGTTACAGAGGGTGAAGTGGGTCATCGGAGCCGTGTGTGTCCAACAGGTGGTGGTGGATGTTGATGTTTTGTACAGATGTTGTTGTTTTGTACAGAGGATGTTGATGTTTTACAGAAGGATGTTGATGTTTTGTACTGAGGATGTTGATGTTTGTACTGACGAGGTCAACGGAGCGATGTGTTGTCAACAGGTGGCGGTGGGATGTTGATGTTGTGTACAGAGGTGTTGATGTTTTGTACTGACGAGGTCAACGGTGACAGATGCGTGTGTCCAACAGGTGGGGAGGACGACCTGTGGGTCTGCCAACGCTGCCAACATGGCAGCGGAGGAAGGAGCCCTACTTGTGGACTTAATGCGCGGATGCCCCTTGTGCCCACAGGTACAAATGGCTGTGTTCATTTGTCTCCCTCTTACCTCATGTGAGTTGAGTCCCCTTGACCGTGGTAGGTGCTGGTTTAGACAGGAAATAGATTTATTGCATCAGTGTTATCTTCCTGACTTCAAGCTGAACCTGTGCAAGGTAGGATAGTAATACAAACCTGAAACCCGGTCTTCACTATTTTCAACCTTCGCTGTGGGTGGACAGGTTTTGCTGGCATGGAAGTCTCAATTTGTATGTGATTCCTCTGATGATTCATGTTTTTAGGATGGAGTCATTTAAATGAAAGGAAAACAAGTGGAGAAACTCTTTGATGAATTGTTCATGATGGCTTTTTGATTCATGTAAATGGGTTGTCTGGGAAATGACTGAGTTTTTTGCACCTGCATTTTGGTAGAAAGATGGGTTTGACGTCGTGTGTGTGGGAATGTGTCACGTGCGAGTACACTGACAGGGGGGTTCTTAAAAGGTAATGTGGCAGTGGCAAGAACGGAGCGATCACTCAATCCTCACACCACCAGACCACAGAGAAAGAGGTTTCAACAATATTTTACTTCACTTACAATCATTCACTCACACTAGCACCATGATGGGGGTTGGCGTCATAACAAAAGAAGAGGAAAAACAGCCGAGAGAGGAAAAAGAAAGAAAAAAATCATACAATGGGGCATAGAAGAGAAAAAGCACTATTCAGAACTAACTGACTAGGGTGACAAAGTAAATTAAATAGACACACAAAAACCGCCATATCATGGGATCCCGCTACCGTCCAACCTAACCCACTAAACCGCTACAAAAAGGCTATTAACATACAGAAGAAGAGACAGTACTTGAAACAATAAGTTACATCAAACAGGACCTAGTCAGGGTTAAACAAAACAATGAAAAAAAAACACATCATGTGACCGGATTCAGGCATACACACCCGCACGCCCAAACCCACACACACAACCACACACGACTGAGACTCTCTTATCCCGTGCCCCGAGGAGGTGCACCGTGGAGGTGGATCTAGAAAGGGCGAAGCCCACAGTGGGCTGGTCTTCCAGTCCGAGGCGCGAAGATGTCCCAGTGAAGGGTGGGCACACCCTCAACAGTCCTCAGTGCAGCGACTGGTGCCTGGATACGGATGGCGTCTGCCAGGTCTCATGGATGTGGTCCTTCAGTCAGTCCTAAGACCGGTAGCTGCGGTAACAAATGACGGAATTTTTCCCGCCCTACGGCGGAGATCAGTCTCCAGATGAAGTAGTCATCTCTTATCGTCTTGTCAGTGTCTTATGGCAAAGTAGGGTCCGGCAGTTCGTCGTGTGAAGGGGACACGTGCCCTGTAAAATAGGTCAACAATTCTTCGTCACTTTTAAAAGGTGAATAACTATAATAGAACCTTATTTCACTTTTTCCTTGCTTTTAACCTGTACTCATGGATCATGCCTGTGTACTAAGGATAACTTCCTTAGTCCAAAATTCTCTATGGAATAATACCAACTAAAATCTATTCTTACGTCTGTCACACAACATTTAGGACAAGGGGACTCAAAGAGATCGATACACATGCGGGGCGATACGGCCGGAATTACCAACACTCGTGGGCTAAGTGGTCAAGCCGTTCATACGCTTTGCTTTCCACGATCCGTCGCGTGTCTACGAAAACAAGAGAAAAATGATTATATCATTTACGATATCCCTCCGGTCCAAATCACATAATAGCAAGAAAAGCATGACTCAACCTGGTGTAATCTGTAAAAAGACAACCACAGACAGCTTAAATTGACGGAATGAGGGATATAGATAGTAAAACAATTTCAACTCAGTTTCACAAAGTAACCGTATACATAAGCCGCTCCGCTAAGGATCCGAAACACAATTTCAATGTAATGCGTTCCTACAATTCCACCACAAAATGCATATCTCGATACCATTTCCATACCTGTTCCCCCTCTTTGGGAACAGTTACACACAGAAAGTGTGTCTGAGCCAACCGCACATGAGGCAGAGAAAAACCTCTCATCCGCGGAAAGGTGAGGAAAAACCCAAATAAACAAAACTGTCTCCTAAAACAGTCCATTTAGTTCCAAAATGGCGGGCCCGGTTGGGCTGAGTGGTAAGAAATCGGTCCGCTCCCCAATCCAATGATGTTGGCAGCGAACAACGTTTGTGACGGTCCAATGAAGTGGACTCCAGGTCAGGGATGAACTAAGGTGCTTCTTCCAGTGGGCAGGGTTAGGGATTCCCAGAGGTACAATGCGGAATTTTTCCTTCCCACCGAAGGGTCGAAAGACAGTTCCACGCACCCTCGTCCGAAGTGGATTCAAGCAGGAAGACTCCAGCTGGCAGAGATAGAGATCTCTCCGACTCCAAGGTTCGTATGCGGAGTGCCACACCACTCGCCAACCATGATGGCAACAGTAACAAAAAGCTCACCTGTGTCACCTGTCATAGGCTGATGATCTACGTGGGAAAACGATAAATAGAAAAAGAAAGCTTAAAGAAAAAAATGAGATAAGTATTGGAGGATGGGGAGAGAAATAGCAGGACGCAGCGCACTCAGGATGACACAAATAGCACACTGGTCACACCGGGCCAATGTAGTGACGTTTGTCCATGGCAAACACTCCAATTTATATCAGGTTTGGGAAGAAATGAATTATCTTCCAAACCAAAGTATTTACGTCCGTTGACAATTCCCCCCCAACCAACAAGAGCTTGTGCACTGAGGCACAGCCTTATCTCAGCATCCAATTATGTTCTGTACACACTTACACGCATACAATGTAAACTTTCTTTCATTTCGACCTGGACTCAGCACTCATCGGCCTGAAGGTAATCAGCCTTCACGTTGTTTTTTTCCGGGATGTGTCTGCTGAAAATTGAACGCTAGACTTTGCAGTTCGATGGCACATCATGAGACGACGGCTAAAAGGCCGAATTCGTTGGAGATACGCCAGGGGTGTGGTCTGCCTCAGAACAAACTCTTCGACCGTACAGGTTAGGGTAATTAAAACGCCTGGCTGCCCACACACTGCGAGACTTTCTAGTTCGATGGTGTGGTTGTTTAGCTCTGCCCATTACCAACTTCTTATCGCATAGGCAACGGCAGCAGGCCTTTCTTGGTCTTGTAGCTGTACAGCTCCCAAGCCAACACTCTGAAGCATCAGTCCTCAGACGAATGGCATACTGGGGTCAGCAACTGCAGGATGGGTTGGTTGTTTACGGCGTCCTTGAGTTCTTCGATTCATTGAAATCCATTCAGGGTTCCAGCACCAAGAAACTCGGGTTCTTTGCCGCCGTCTTGTCCGTCAGAGGCTTGGCCACTCTGCGAAGTGTGGGATAAATTTGTGAGTATATATCCCACCAGCCCCGAGAAATGATCGGAGGTTCCTTCTTGAGTCCTGGGAGTCGGGCTTACATCTGTTTGCTAATCTTGTCCTGTTCAGGAAGCATGTAGCCCCCCCTCGGACGTTCACATGACAAGAAGGATTCTCGGCTTCTCCGATTCTGGCTCTTCGTTAGGGCGCGTGCCAGTTGCACTGTCGGAGGCGCCGACGAAGTAGTCCGTAGCGATTTCCAAGTGTCCATCCCACGTCTCTGTGGCCAGCAGCAGGATCGTCAATAAAGTTGTGCGCCTCGGATATAACTCAAGGGGCTCCAACATGAGTCGCATTAAATCCGACTGAAATACTGTCCTGTGAGGTTGAGACAAATGGCATTACCTGAATTGGAACTGGCCCTTTCGTCGGAGTCGTGAACTGCAGTTGTCTCTTTATCAGCTGGTTCCAATGGGGTTCTGCCAGTAGCCTTGGCCAGGTACAAGCTTGGAAAAATACTTGGCTCTGGCCAGCTGGGCAAGATTTTGTCGACCATCAGGCATCGGCTCGGGTTCGAATTGCAATACCTTGGTCAAGCGGCAGAAAGTAACGCAAAAAACCTCATTTTGCCGTCAGGCTTCTTTTCAAGCAGTATCGGTGACGAGAAGGGCGAGCTGCATCTTCAATGACGACCCATCCGAATCATGCCTGTACCTCTGCTTGACCGTCTGTCAGGGGTCGCTAACACTGAACCAACTAGGGAGGGACAAGACAGACTTACAGACTAATTCTAACGACCAATCTCAAAAAAGCAGTCCAGAAAACAGATGATACAGTTCACAAATGTATAATTTCATTCAAACACGACACCGGGGTCATAACTCTGTATATTCCATCTTACTACACACACAATCACTTTCTCTCCTCAAAACTCTAACATTTCAACCCACTTAACCAATTAGTCTCCACAGATTTCTAGTCACTACAACACCCCTGACAACCCCAAACTAACCACAAGGTCATGAAATTAATTATTGACTAACCTTTAATTTGGGTCTAATCCCATTGTGCCCTCCTGTGTGCGATGCATAGATACGTGCAAATACAACCCACACGACCGATAACACCTTGGCTATTGGCCCAACAGGGACACTGTGAATCCGAAGACTTACTACAAATTCAAACGTATCCGGCTCATGCACAGCCAGCACCGGAATGATTATCTCCGACACAATGACGAAACCAAACACCAATATAGAATGCCAAAACTACAATTTTGGAACACTGTGAAGACCAATCACTGAGTTAAATGCCCAAAAACTTCAATTTTGTTAACACAGTGACTGACCAATCACTGATATAGAATGCCCAAACTACAATTATGTAACACAATCACTGATAGAAATGCACAATAACTACAACAATTCAGCATTGTTCACACACTTTCAAGATTTAATTGAACTGGGGTCACATTCCAACAACTGGCACTGTAAAGCACGCATGACCATTTAATAACCCAGTAAAAGGGTTGCTATGAACTACTCGCAGAGGAATGGCCCAACATTGTTGTCCAACATATAAAAATGTTGATATAAATGTTTGGGTTTTTTTTTTTTTTTCACCACACAATAGAAAATTTGTCTTCAAAACATGTGCAGCCTGCGAACAAACAAAGTAATGACTAATTAGCCAACAACTAACCAGCAATACAATAATATTACTAAATAAATTTAAGAACTAGAAGATTGTTGCTAGTGTCTTCTCACACTGGGTAGTCACTGTAAGACAGATGAATGATCGGACTCATTTCCTTGATCTGGAAATAATGTTCAACCGCTGTTACCTAACACAGCACATGTTTGTCGTCAACATTCTCATGCACCACTCGCCTGTCACAGCAAAGGAAGAGTAGCCCAAGTTCTGTCACTCTTGCACAGGGATCCGTCACAGCTAGTGTAGGATTAATCAGGCACCAGCTAAGAGGATTGCAGTGAGTTATATGTGGACACATCCAGGCCACATCCCCACTAAGAACTATCGTTGAATTCATTGTGCCCTACACATTACTAGATTAATGTTCATCATGAGCAAACACATGGAGTCAAAGTCACTACTGTGAATATTCTAATCTCTTTTAACCTACTCCAATCATAAGATGACACCAATGGTAACCTTATCCAAATGAAAACCAACAAGCACTTAACTTTAGTCTATTTATTATCCATTTGTATAAAAAAGGAAAGAAAGAATTTTCAGACAGACTTTATTCAGCTTACTTTACAAAACATCTGTGCCACACAGTGGTACACATTTCTAAGTCAAACTTCAGTCAACTTAATCACATAGAATACCCTGGTCCGACTCCTCGGCCACTATTAAGTACTTTCACTTAGTAAGCAGAAAACAAAAAAAAAATCATGCATGAGCTTCCACACAATTTACCGATGTTATGAACAAGGTCCAAACATATGTAATTGGAAAACAAGAGATATAATATGCAGAATACTTATTGCCCATAATAAATCTGGTCGTGTCACGGCAATGCACTACTGTAAACATCACTTGCACTTTCTGCCTATGTCCAAACCATGGGCAACCACACACACACCACATCACTACCCCAATAAACTTCCGGGTGTCAATCTTTGTTAAAGTTGTTCTTTAGCTGAAATATCCAGCTGGCTTACTCCAACTGACTGAGCAATGCACATAAGGTTGACAAACATATCATAAGGTTGAAAACATATATCTTATACAACTTTAAATCCATTCAATTTCTATCAATGGGCTGTTAACACTGATTAACTTACCAGACAGGTGTCAACAGTACTAGAAACCACACATATACTTATATAATCACTGGTCTGGCATTAAGGGCCTGCTAATAAGACTAACAGTTTCCATACTGTCACGCCAGGTTCCAGTTGCTGAATTTACTGAAAGATCACATGAATGAATGTACTCACACTTGCCACAAAACACCCTACATTGATCTTACATGCCAAATCATTCATCCAATATAACCACTCAATGCAACCATTACACTGTTTATTACAAAACCCATAGCCCTTCCCCGGCACTAAGCAGCCCCGTCTGCCTGGCACCTCAGATGCTTCCAGCCTCCCTCCAGCTGCCAAATCAACCAATCAGATAAGGATTTCTCTGAGTTCCCGGATCCTTGGCTCAATCCAACCACAAAACAGGTTCAGATGGATAGGATTACTAAATATGTTACAATGAATATACCAAACGTCACCCCCCCCTACCTTGACCAACACGTGTCCGGCACAACTCTGAGATGGTGTTGTCCAGGCACCCAAGGCACCACTGACCAGCCGTATACAGCCACCCAACCACTAGCAACAATCCTTCACCCACCAAGGTTTCAGGGAACACAGGTTACAGTTCGACTAAAACACAGCAAACAGTCTTCACCCACCTGGGTCTCCGGAAACACCGGTTACAGTTCAACACAAACGCAGCAACAATGTCTTCACCCACAGGGTCTCAGGGAACAACGGTTTACAGTTAATACAAAACACAGCAAACACGTCTTCACAAATTACAGAGCGACAGTTCCTTCTACTGTCCTTCCAACAGCGAGATGAATGCAATTACACAGAAACACAGAATCCAGTACCTCTCCAGAATCAAGGCAAGCTCGCTTCCTCAAGCCCGACCTGAACACAAGGTAAAGCGCGTCGTTCCTAAAAGGAATAACCAGGACTTCCAACAACCTGAACACACACATCGTCAGAGACTTCCACTCATGAAGCACTGCCCAAAATAACACTGAGCGACAGTTCACTAATCCACAGCCTGATTCAGTCAACTTGGCTGATGAATTGGACAATTCAACGTAAGGTAATCTACGGACTGGGCAACTCACAGTGAGGTTGATGCATGACCCTATTTCCCACTCACGGACACAACACTAAAAAAGCTTCAAGATTCCTCCCTACCTCTCCCAAGCTGTGCTGTCACAAAGATATCCATGAAGCAACACACACGCATGCACGTGCGAGCCGGAAATGTTCGCGGCTCACCCTAGCACATATAGGAAGAAATATTGACTCTGATGCGAAACCGCGCAAGTTCACAGAATTGGAACATGATACAGTCGCACATGCACAATGTTCAACTTGCAATACGATTCCACTAGATCTATCTGTGTAACATAATACATATTGTACGGGCTCTAGTAGCAATGTCAGGTGGAACCTGACATACCCCCTTCAAGATTGTTGAACTCTACGTTCAATTTAATGACTGGGTAGACTAACGCTTCCAACCACTGTATGCTAGTACAATACTCTCAGATACCTCCAATTAAAAACCCAGCCTACTGAGGTAGTCAGCTGCGCCATTCTGATCTCCAGGGATTGCCTAAACATTGAACTGGTAGGGCTGCAGACTGTAGTGCCCACCGTGTAGAATACCTTCCACTTTGTCGACTTAGACCCGCTCGATATAATGCTAGGGAGAGTGATCACCTGTATCACAAAAATTTGTAACCGTACAGGTACTGCGCAACTTATTCACTACAACCTGTGCTAGGCAGTTGTCTCCATGGTGGGCCGCCTTTTCTCGGAGGGCAGAGTTTTCTTGCTAGCACACCCTCCAGTTTCCTGGAAGTAGGATGGCCTGATCTGTCTCAGATGCAATCCTTCTTTGTTGAATGGATTTCCTGTGACAGAGATCTCACTTGGGGCAACCCCGGGATGGCACTCCACCTTTGTTACAGTCTTTTGACATTTCAAGGCATGATCTGCAGTAATGAGCCACTTCCTTGCACATTCCCAGTCCAGGTAGAGTCCGCAAGCACTCTTGCTTTTGTTAGTTTAGTCCCCTGTGTCCTGCCATGGGTACATCATGTGCCTTTTCATGACCTCAAGCCTGTTACGCTTGGGAACACACACTTGGGTTGTAGTCTCATGTGGCGTGTGTTCGTCCTCACCAGAGTCATCTGGTCTGCAAAAGTAACCCAGCCATGACCTGACGAGCTTCGTACACCCATTCTCTGCGGCTCCGCCGGGGTGCATCCACGTTGGGGTCTTCGCCTGATCTTCTTGAGGGGCTCTTTGAAGTCCACCCAATGTCTTGCTTTGGGACAGGCGATCCTGGGTTGGTTATCGCTGCCTCTTGGCCTGAGCTCGTGTCATGACAGCCTTCACTGCAGTAGGGATTCGCCGTAAACTGGTAACTTTCTGCGGAGCTTCTTCCCAATCATTGAGCAGCCCAAATTCCCTATTAGGACCTTGCTCACAGGGTTTCTTAAAAGCATATAGTACAACAATTTGCCCTCCTACGACAAAAAAAATCGGTGACGATTACATTGCACCTTGGCACTGGTACCTTGTACGAAGTGCACTCGCAGCCATCTTCACATCCCCACCTTTTTCCCAATGTATAGTCTTCGTGTCACCCAGGCTTCAGGGCCACTACCAGTTTATGTAGCTCCAGGTATCTTAGAACGTCTCCACACCTTCGGCCATCACGGTAACTATGCGCCTTGGGGTTGTTATAAATGATTCGCAGCTCACGTCATGCTGGGAGGGACGGTGGGCTCTCTGTGCCTCGTGGCACTCTCTAACTCGGCCCCTGCCAGTACTATAGCCACCGATGGTTTGTTACCTTCCCACTGTGTCTTCCTTTGTCACCAAGCCTTCTTAGTGGCACGACGCACTCAGGTGCCATTTGTCGCCGCTCACCCAACAAGTTCATATCCACCCTCGACTTAGTCAATGGACTGTGGTGTTACTCCGACCTCTCCATGGAACACAGGGCCTTGATACCTTTGGGCGCGTCAATGTCTGTTTGCTTCTGGGTTTGCGCTTGCCCCATATATTGCCCTTGTGGCTGAACTCGCTGAGCTCGTTCTCTCTGCACCCCCCTCATCGCTCTCTTGGCATCTGCCAGGCGAGTAGCAATGCAGCCACGTCTTCTGATCCCTTCGGTGATGTATTTCCTTCACTCTTTGTTAAATATCAGCAGAGAGCTGGTCGTTTTTGGCGCTCCTGAAGGAATTAAATCTAAGACATCTTTAGGCTTACTTTAGTCCTTGTAGCGGATACACACCACTGGGAGAAACATGCCTAAGCTTGTCCAGCATTCTGCTCAAATGGTTCAGCCACTTCTTTTCCATCCTTCTGAAATTTTGACGGTAGGCGTATGCGTCGAGGCGAAATAAAATACTGAGCAAGGCAGCTTTTACTTCTGTGTAGACATCATTTATCTGCAGATAACTTGAGGACTGCATCCCTAGCCTTTCCTTGGAGCAGAGCCACTAACTGTAATGCCATGAGTTGGATGCCAAACACACAGATGGGCTACCTGCTCAAAATGCTGTAGGTATTCGTATACATCCTAATCAACAAAAATTCTGCATAAGCTGCAGCTTGGACGTGCTTCCTATCGGCCGTTTTCTCTCTTGCTCTTAGCCGCCTCCTTCTCTCCACCCTTCTCTCTCTCTTTATTTGCATCTTTCTTACTTCGATCCTAGTCCTCAGTGCCTGAGCTTCCTCCTTGATTGCTGCTCGCGCTCTCTTTCCAGCCGCTGCTGATCCACCTCACGCTTGTAATTAAATTCCTCGCGGCTGGAGCCGCAAAAACTCTCTCTCCTCTTGCGAGCCTCCTCTTTTTCCACTGCGCATTCGCTTGAGACGAATTCTCTTCCCTTGCCTCTGCTTAAGCCGCAACTCTTCCTCCTTGCGAGCCTCCTTCTTTTCCCTGCGCATCTCCCTTGAGACGTAACTTCCTCTTCCATGGCATCATTGCTCTTGTACTGCGCATCTCGCTTGAGACGTAATCTCCTCTTCCTTGGCTCATGTCTCTTTCCTGCGGGCCACCTCGTCCAGGCGTCTGCCTACAAAGTCCGCTAACTCTCCTCCCTGTAACCCCATGCTTCGACCTAACCGAACATATTTGTCGGCCAAGGTGTCCACTGTTGCTCCGCCATAACCTCCTTCACTAACCTACCTGCATGCTCCTTAACTACCGGAGACGTTGCCGCAGGAGTAGGACTTCCTGAGCCCTTGGCCAGTTGTGAACGCAACTTACGGTCACTCGGGGTATGCAACATACTGAACTAGCCAAGACTAGCTAACCGCTCCTGCGTGCTTGAACCAAACATACAACGTTGGATATACACTATATTGTTTTTAGGATCTGCAACCCCGGTTACCTATAATAACTGGTACTGAACTAAACCGGTACAATCACCATGCCAAAGATACCACACACATGGCCGCTCGCAAACCCATCATATGATGTGGAGTCACAATACATCAAAGTCCACCCTTCCAGAGCAGGGATGAAAACACCTCCGCCGTTTCCGCCGTCTCCGCCGTTATTTTTCGCATCTCCGCCGAAAGAAAAAGTCTCCGCCGAAAAATTATTCGAAGAATGATGCTCAGAAACGATCTCAACTTGTCTGCACAGCGAATTTCTTCTCTGTCGGTAATGTTCTCAAACGGCGTAGTTCTCATTCTGTTTCCTTCCAGTATCATTTCTCATCATGGCGTCGATTCACAGTAAGAGTTTGCCGCCAGTGTGTGCAGACAAAACGAAAAAAAACGAAAGAAGTATGTGAACCACTAGAAGACCGAGTGGCAGCAGAAGGACGTGTGTGACCGCAGAGTCGCGGATGTAATAAGAAAACATGACAAAGACGGCGAATTTGAAGTGTTTTGCGAGCCTTGCCAAAAACGTGTCTACTTTGGTAGTCGTGGCTTTGTGGCAATCAGAGATCACATCGAGCGTCCCAGTCACCAACAGAAAATGTGTGTTTCCCACACCATTACAGCATGTTTTTCAGATCATTGGGTATGCAACAATCTACGTTTAATTTCCAAAGATAGTTGACTCCTACTCTAAGTACTTCCACTCGTAGAGTCTTCAAAGCAAGGGAAAAACGTCAGAGTGACGAAAAGAATATAAAAGAACAAATGACATCAAAATAAACTGATGTCACAACAGTATTGTGTAACACTTTCCCCCTGGTATAATGCAAACGTTTGCTACATTTGTTAGGTGTCTGCTAACAGCACCCCTATGAAATCCTTTTCCAACAGCCCACTCCCCCCACTACCTACTTCCTCTACTCCTCCTTCTCCCCCAACCCCCACCCTCACCCCACAACACACATACCCCACACACTTCGCCCCCCCCCCCCCCACCCCCGTCCCCACCTCACACACATACACACCCCCACCACACACACACACACACACCCACCACACACACACACACACTTGTCAAGAGGGGGGGGGGGGATATGGTTAGTTGTAAGAGGGAAGTTGGGGGGGGGGGGTGGGGGTGTACTGTTGTGACATCAGTTTGTTTGATGTCATTTGTTCTTTTCGTGTTTAGTGTTTCCTGACAAAGGGTCTAAGGCCCAAAAGCTTCAGTTTTTTTTTTTTAAAGGACTTCAAAGTAATCATTTTTCATATTGTGTTTATTGAAGTCCAGCAGTCGTTTTCATACATATGATTTACTTAGTTTGATTTCCCACTCTGATTTACTTATCTACAGGCCTTATTCTTTATGTCCTGAAAGCACTGTTTGTCAAATTTTCTTTAGCTAGAGTTCTGAGGATTCATCATACTAAATGTTTGTTTCAATTGATATAGTTTCTTTCCACATCAGTCTCAGTCTTCATGGTGTTGAAAGCTGTTCTATAGAATGAGTTGTTTAGAAGCAAGAAAGTGATTTCTAAAGATTTTTATGCCATATTTAATACAAAATATGCTTCAGCTTCAGGGGGCGCCGCCCCCCTCACCCCCGCCGGGCTGTTGCCCATGTACCCCACTGGGGTCCCATGGTGAACCCCCAGATCCCCGCCAATCTCCTTTTTTTTAAAAAACTGTTTTCATCCCTGCAGAGGAAACTAACTCGCAAGATCCCGCAACACACCGAGAACAAACCGCACCCACGCTGGTTTGTCAAATTAACATAAGACTGGCCCTCTTGCCAACAGCTGACAACAGTGTCAAATCCAAACTGATGAACCAAACTAGCCCCCTCTGGCCAGCCACCAACCATCTGGTCGACACCAATTAACCACCACAAATTGGCATAAAATGAAATAGCTGTAGTTTCCCACAACAAATGGCAGACAACAAAATAACTATAGTTTTTCTACAACAATGGCAGAAAACAAAATAACTATAGTTTCTACAACAACTGGCAGAAACCAAATAATTAGAGTTATTTACACTATCGTGACCCCATGACAAAACAGACATTACAGACAACGCACATCACTTCCACACACTAACAACGGCAATTAGCAGGTCTTACACGCCTGAGTGCTCGTTATCTATGCCTCCACCCTTACTAGGCACGCACCCTCCAACCACCACACTGACTACTCTGAGTTCCTAATGTTTACACCAGAGTGAGTCTGTATGCTTGCCTGAAGTTCCTCTAACAACCTCCCTGCTAACCAACCCTTCCTTATAACTAATTAACTCCTACTTACCCCCTAATTGTACCCCGCATCTCCACCATATGTCAGGCTCGCTAACACCTGAACCAACTAGGGAGGGACAGACAGACTTACAGACCTACAATACCTAACGCCCCAACTCAAATAAGCAGTCCAGAACAGATGACAGTTCACACATGTATAATTTCATTCAAACCACGACACCGGGGTCCATAACACTGAATATTCCACTTACTACCCACACAATCACTTTCTCCCCAAACTCAAACATTCAACCACTTAACCCAATCGCACACAGATTTCTAGTCACACACACCCCCTGCACAACCAAACTAACACAAGGTCATGAAATTAATTAATGACTAACCTTAATTTGGGTCAAATCCCAATGTGCCCAGCCTGGTGCGATGCATCGCTACCGTGCAATAAAACCCCACAACGACCGATAACACCTTGGCTATTGGCCCAACAGGACACTGTGAATCCGAGACTTACTCAACAAATTCACTTACCGGCTCATGCACAAGCCAGCAACCAGGGAATGAACTCCGACACAATGACGAACCAAACACCAATATAGAATGCCCAAAACTACAATTTTGGAACACAGTGACAGACCAATCACTGATATAGAATGCCCAAAACTACAATTTTTTGTAACACAGTGACAGACCAATCACTGATATAGAATGCCCAAAACTACAATTTTGTAACACAATCACTGATAGAATGCCCCAAACTACAACAATTCAGCAATGTTCACACACTTTCAAGATTAATTAAACTGGTCACATTCCAACAACGGGGCACTTAAAGCACGCATGACCAAATTTAAATAACCCAGTAACTGGGTTGCTATGAACTACTCGCAGAGAAGGGCCCCAACCAAGTTGTCCAACATATAAAAATGTTGATATAAATGTTTTGGTTTTTTTTTTTTTTTTCCACCACACAAAAGAAATTTGTCTTCAAAACCTGTGCAGCCTGCGACACACACAAGTAATGACTAATTAGCCAACAACTAAACCAGCTATACAATAATATTACTAAATAAATTTAAAGTCACTAGAGATTTTTGCTAGTGTCTTTCCCCACACTGGGTAGTCCACTGCACGACTGATGAATGACGGCTCATTTCCTTGATCCTGGAAATAATGTTCAACGCTGTTACCTCAACACAGCCCCTGTTTGTCGTCACATTCACATGCACCACTCGGCCTGTCACAGCAACAGGAAGAGTAGCCCACGCTCTGTCACTCCTAGCACAGGGATCCCGTCACCAGCTAAGGCAGGATTACAGGCACCAGCTAAGGCAGGATTGCAGGGAGATATCTGTGGACACATACAGGAAACATCCCCACTAAGAACCTATCGTGAATCTCATAGTGCCCTACACATACTAGATTCATGTTCATCATGAGCACCACCCATGGGAGTCAAAGTCACTACTGTGAATAATTCTATCTCTTTTAACCTACTCCAATCATAAGATGCACCCAATGGTAACCTTATCCAAATGAAAACCAACATTAGCACTTAACTTTAGTCTAATTATTATCCATTTGTATAAAAGGAAAGAAATTTTCAGACAGACTATATACAGCTTACTTTACAAAAACATCAGTGCCACACAGTGGTACACAATCTAAGTCAAACTTGTCCCAACTTAAACACATAGCCCGGTCCGACTCCACGGCCACTATTAAGTACTTTCCTTAGATAGCAGAACAACCAAAAAAAAAAAACATGCATGGCTTCCCACACAATTCCCGATGTTATGAACAAGGTCCAAACATATGTAATTTGGAAAACAAGAGATAAAATATGCGATACTTATTGCCCAAAATAAATCTGTCGGTCACGGTCACTGCCACTACTGTAAACATCACTTGCCACTTACAGCCTATGTCCAAACCATGGGGCAACCACACACACACCACATCACTACCCCAAAACACTTCCGGGCTGTCAATCTTTTTTAAAGTTGATCTTTAGCTGACATATCCAGCTGGCTTACTCCAACTGACTGAGCAATGCACATAAGGTTGACAAACATATCATAAGGTTGACAAACATATCATCATATACAACTTAAAACCAACAATTTCAAACAATGGGCTGTCTCCCCCTGATTAACTTCCAGACAGGTGTCAACAGTACTAGCATACCACACAAATACCATAATAATTCCTGGTCTGGCATTAAGGCCTGCTAATAAGACTAACAGATCATACGACACCGACAGGTTCCAGTGGCTGAAATTACTGAAGATCACATGAATGAATGTACTCACACATGCACAAAACACCCTACATTGATCTTACATGCCCAAACTCAATCATCCAATATAACCACTCAATGCAACCATTACACTGTTTAATTACAAAACCCATAGCCCTTCCCGGCACTAACGCAGCCCCGTGCCTGGCACCTCAGACTGCTTCCAGCCTCCAGCTGCCCAAATCAACCAATACAGATAAGGATTTCCTTCTGAGTTCCCCCGTATCCTGGCTCAATCCAACCACCAACCAGGTTCAGATGATAGGATTACTAAAATGTCTACACTGAAATTATACCAAACGTACCTTGAACCAACACGTGTCCGGCCCAACTCTGAGATGGGTTGTCCAGCGCCACCAAGGCCACCCCCAGACCAGCACGTTCTACAGCACCCAACCACAGCAACCAAGTCTTCACCCACCAAGGTTTCAGGAACACAGGTTACAGTTCGACACAAACACAGCAACCAAGTCTTCACCCCACCAGGGTCTCAGGAACACCGGTTACAGTTCAACACAAACGCAGCAACCAAGTCTTCACCCACCAGGGTCTCAGGAACACCGGTTACAGTTCAATACAAACACAGCAACCACGTCTTCACAAATTACAGTAGCGACAGTCCTTCTACTGTACTTCCAACAGCGAGAAGAATGCAATTACACAGAAACACAGAATCAGTCCTCTCCAGACTCAAGGCAGCTCCGCTAATCTCAAGCCCGAACCCTGAACACAAGGTTCCTAAAAGGATTCACCAGGACTTCCAACATAGAAACACACACAACGTCAGAGACTTCCACTCTGAAGCAGCTGCAAAATAACACTGAGCGACAGTTCACCTAATCCCCAGCCTGCTTTACAGTCAACTTGGCTGTGATTGGACAATTCAACGTAAGGTCAACTACGACTGGGCAACATCACAGTGAGGATGATGCATGACCCAATTTCCCCACTTCCACGGACAAAACACTAAAAAGTTCAAGATACCTCCCTACCCTCTCCCAAGCTGTGCTGTCACACAGATATCCACTGACGCACACACACGCATGCGACGTGAGCGGAAATGTTCGCCGGCTCACCCTAGCACATATAGAAGAAATATTGACTCTGATGCGAACCGCGCAAGATACACTGACATGGAACATGATCAGTCCGCACATGCACAAGTTCAAACATGAATCGCCTCCACTAGATCTATCTGTAACATAATACATACATGTACGGGCTCAAGTAGCAATGTCAGTGACCCTGACACCGTCTCCATCTGCGAGTGTGGCAAAGGATATTGTTTCACCCGAATCGGGTCATCCTGGCTGAGTTTCAAAGGGCATGTTCCCAAATTGCAGCGCAGAGGAATGTCGGAGAGGATGTCTTGATATTCGCTGCACAGATTCTTCACCGCTTCTGTCTGATCCGATGTGAGAGACTGAGCTAGCTTCACATCCTCCCAGGTTTCCTCTTTACATAGAGCCACGCAGGGAATGTTGAAACTCAGAGGGGGTGACTCTCTCCCTTCTTCCACGACCACCGGGGCAAAACCAGCACCGCAAACTTCTCTTCGCTCATTACTTCTTCAGTAAATTTGCGTGTACAAGCTTTTCTTTGCCTCTCATCTTGATGGCGTAATCCCAGTCTCCTACACGCTTGGCTACTTTGAATGGTCCTTGCCAGGACAGCTGCAGCTTGTTCTGGTGTAAAGGCAACAGCAATAGAACCTCGTCATCTGGCTCAAACCATCTCTGGCGTGTCTTCCGGTCATAGTATGTTTTATACCGCTTCTGAGCCTGGGAAAGATTCTTATGAGCCAACTCACAAGTGGCGGCGATCCGTTCCTTCAGTTCCAGAACGTACTCGGCCTGTGTCCTCTGTTCGTTCTCTGCTCCTTCCTGGGTCCAATGATCTCTCAGGATGGCCATAGGCCCTTTGACAGTCCGACCATAAAGGAGCTCAAAGGGTGAAAATCCCAAACTCTCCTGTGGCACCTCCCGGTATGCGAACAATACTCCCGGCAAGAAACGGTTCCAGTCTTTGGGTTGCTCTTGGGCCAGTTTCCGAATCATCTGCTTCAATGTGCCATTGAATCTCTCGACAAGACCGTTGGCCTGAGCATGGTAGGGGGTAGTAGTCTCTCGGTGGATTTGAAGTAATTTGTATACCTCAGACATCACATTCGAGAGAAACTGCGTTCCCTGATCGGACAATACCTTGTCAGGGATGCCGGTCCTTGTCCACATCTCCCACAGTGCTTCCGCTACCGTCACCGCGTCGACTCTCTTCAGAGGGGTAGCCTCAGGATAGCGTTGTGGCATAGTCTACCATGACGAGGACAAAACGGTGACCTCGGGCGGATGCAGGAATGATGGGTCCGATCAGGTCAACTCCCACCTTACTGAACGGTGTGCCAATCAAGGGAACTGTGCCCAAAGGTACTCTGGTGTTCCGGCCCTTCGGGGTAGTACGTTGACACACATCACAGCTGCGGCAATATCTTTTGACGTCCTTTGCTACCCCTGGCCAGTAAAAGTCTTGCTGGATTCTCTCCAGGGTTCGACGCGTCCCCAAATGTCCTGCCATAGGGGTATCGTGACCTAGGCGCATGACCATGCTGCGGAGAGCTTCGGGTACAACAAGTTGAGTGGCTGACGAAGTAAGTGACGTATAACGTCTGTGCACCAGTCCCTTGCGACTTACGAACTCTACCGCACTGCTGCGAGACGTCCCTTGCTGGCTTCCCAACCAAACTCCGGATTTTGTTGAGGGATGGGTCCTTCGTTTGCAAGCTGTGAACAGTCGAGGGATCCATGGTCAAGGTGTCATGTTGAGTCAGGGGCTTCAGGAGGGGTTTCAATGCCTCTTTCTCTCTCTGTGCTTGGAACGCGTGGTGGCAGCCACAAACACTTTTGCTGGCAACTCTGATGAAATCTCCCGACGTTGACCGTCCCCAAAGCACACTGAATTGCCAATCAGTAGGGAGTACGCAGGTCGCTGAAGGGCTACTGCCCACACCTTCCCTTTAAAATATGGCGTAGAGACTTCTACCAGTACTGTAGATCGCTTTTGCCCTGAAGGATGAC
This sequence comes from Conus ventricosus, assembly GCA_018398815.1. NCBI lineage: Eukaryota > Metazoa > Mollusca > Gastropoda > Neogastropoda > Conidae > Conus > Conus ventricosus. The sequence continues at coordinate 25,212 of JAFLJL010003048.1, read as the reverse complement.
TCGATTCCTGACACTTGGCAATCTTCTCCTCGAGGTGCATCACAAGGGACTAACTGCTCGTCAATAAAGACCGCTGTGGCTCCTGTGTCCCTGATAGCCTCCACTATCTTGCCACACACTACCGACGGGAAAGTAGGACATGTTGGGGTCGTGACCTCACTCTCTCCAAATGCCACCCTAAAGTGCGAGATATCGGATTTTGCCTTGTCCTTCCTCTTGGGACAATCCCGAACAAAATGCCCCTTTTCCCCACAGAGGAAGCAAAGCTTGGGCTTGGCTCCGATGTTCCTGGAATCGCTGGAGAGAATGTTCTGGGAGGGCGACGATGGTTTGGGATCACGTGACTCCCGATCGGCGGGTTTCCTACTTGTCCCTGGCACAGGCATACGATAGTGACGACACGCATCTGCGAAGGCTTCAGCCACCTCGATTGCCCTGGCGAATGTCTTTGGTTTCTCCTCACCCAACTTGAACTGCAGTTCCTGAGATACCGAACTCATGAGTTGCTCCAAGAGGAAAACAATCCTTCAAATCCATTTCTGAGGCTTCAATCCAGTATTCCATGGTGCGCCGGAGGCGTTCCCCGAACTGGTGAAAAGTCTCCTCTGAAGGTTTCCTCATTGTGCGAAACTGCTTTCTGTAAGACTCAGCAGTCATGTGCAGTCTCCGGCGAAGAGCCGCTTTCAACTCGGTATAGGAAGCTCCGGGTGGAATGTCGACAAACGCCTCCTTAGCCTTCCCTGTCAGGCTACTAATGAGGTAAAGGGCTTTACTCTGGTCGTTTAGCTGGTACGCAGCGGCAACTGCCTCAAAGTGCTCGATGTAGGTATCTATATTATCGCTGGCACTGTACACTGGCATATGTAGCTTGGGTGGAGCCACCGGAATAACTACGCCCTGATGAAAATCCGCTATTTCCCGGTGGTCAGATCCATGCTCGGAAGCAACCACAGACTGTGTTTCGGGTGCATCTAACTGTTGAACTAACTCGGCCCGGAGTCTTTCTCTTTCCTCCACCAAACGAGCCTCAAAATCCAACTCTTTCTGTTTCTGGGCCTCCCTTTCTAACTGTTCTCTCTTTTCTTTCGACTCCCGCTCCAGTCTCCTTTCCTCCAATCTCCTCTCTCCATCGCCGTTCCTTCTCCTCCCTCTCCACCCTTTTTTCCTCTCTCTCCATCCTCCTCTCCTCCATCTCCCTTTTCTCTTTCGCCTCTCTCTCTTCCTTTTCTAGTCTCCTCTCTTCCCTTTCTAGTCTCCTCTCTTCCCTCTCAGTCTTTCTTTCCTCCCTTTCCATCTTCCATCGTCTCTCTTCTTTGGCTTCTCTCTCCTCCCGCTCTCTTCTCTCCCTTGCCTCCCTCCGGGGGGTTGCGACCTTGTCGTGGTCGGAGGGTTTGCGTGGTCCAGTGATCCCTTAGGCTCTGCTGGCGGGGGCATCAATACTTGGAGATAGGCTGTTTTTTTCATACTGCTTCTAGGCCTGAGAGGTGCAGATGCTGTTTGCCTAAGCGTAACGTGGTAAGGAGTTGATGCCCCTGGTAGGGCTTCCCATGTCAGATAGGCTAAGGGTGAGGATCCTGACTAAGAGTAACCCGCCTTTCTCCTTTTCTTGTTTTCTGCCTCCCTTATTTGGCCCTTTTCTATCTTCGTCTCCCCTTCAAGTCTTCTTTTCCACACTCCTTTTCTCTCTGTGGTCTCCTTAAGATCCGCCGCGTTTGCCGTGCGGTGCGACCTGTGTCGGAGGGGAATGAGATCCTGGTGATTGAGAGGGCCAGCGCTCTCAACACATCACTTTGGCTCGGACCTCTCCTAGAAGGAGTACACTTTGGCCCGGGTACTATCG